>OMLP01022500.1:0-14820 GCA_900302685.1 Spondyliosoma cantharus | reverse complement strand
CAGGATATTAAAGGATTTCTGATTCTGATTCGGAAGCCTCGGAGACAAAAGGTTTGAGGAAAGCTGACAATTACATGAATAATATCTATTCTCTTGATTAAATTAGTAAACCCAAACAAACTTATATTGACCATCTTGAGTAAAAGTAAAGATATCAGGTCAAAATATTACCTTGGTAAAAGTGAAAGTCACCCATACAAACAATACTTGAGAAAAAGTCTCACATACTCAAGTATCACAAATACAAATAAAAGTAAATTATACATAATTGCATGTATTTATTGTATACTATGGGTCGACTGATTATCAGCAGTATAAAGTAGCTAAAAATAACAATACTCAAGTAAAATACAAGTACCTACTGAACAAATTGCTTTCAGTACACTATTACTTTACTCACTAAATTACTACTTTAACCATTTCCTTAAGAACCTTATGAGTATTTCAGCTGTTTTTCTAAATATAGAAATATATTTTTTAAAAATTCTGTATCTCTGAAGATCTCTATTATTGTTTTGTATGCACTTTGAGATGCCGGTTGAGAGACAAGCAACAGCTCCGCCTGAGTGAAATATCTTTGAACAGTCAGAAAAAAACCTGAAAAACTGGACACCTGTCATTTGTGGAATGGCGGTGATGTGTTCCCATTGTCCTTGAGATCACATGGCCACGTGAAAGGAAAGATTATTTTGCTTGAGAGTAGTTGACTGCTGTCCCTTTTTCATTCCTCGTTCATAGAGAGCTGTCGCCACATGTTTGGTCTACCAGTCATTCACTATGAAAATTCGTATCTTTGTAATGTGTATGTACTTACTTCTTCCTGTTCAGGCTGATGACATGGAACGCTGTGAGTAATTAAATCAATACTGACAACTTGATTCACTCTGTCATGGTGGTATTTGTGGTTTGAAAAATCTTGGTTTCCTGACAGAGAACTAGCCTGTTGACCCTTTTCTTTTTCACAGACGCCTATTGTGAGAGTTGTCTAACAGCAGCGCGAGGTATGGATCTTTTTTCAGCTTGCCTCAGAGCATGAATCAAAAAACTATGCACAGGCAATCATCACCAATGTGACCCTTTCTTTCTTGTAACCCTGTGTTTACACATATGGCGCTGTATTTTCCTTAAGACACAGAGAGTAAATAAAACCATGTGCACACTTCTCTCCAGAGATTGAGAAAGCCATGAAGGAATCCCCAGCTGACAGCAGACAGACAGTAGTCAAGAGCCTCATCAGTGGCGGTGTGTGTGAGAGAATGCTGTCCTACAAACATGACCATGTCTCAAAGGACAAAATGATATCCTCCTGCATGCACTTGTTTGGTAAGATCAGGATGAAAAAGCAATGGTTTTGCATATTTTTAGACTCTGGTTACTGATTTGTTTTTTGATTCCCACACAGAGTCTAATCATGACCAGTTCAATCTCGCTTTGGTAAATAAAGAACCAAAGCATCTGGATATAGTCCTGTGCTACGAGCAGTCCACAGCATGTGTGGGGGTGAAGCGCCAGTCTTTTGAGGTAGGCCAAATGAAATAATAATATTCATCTAAATAGACTAAACTTCTCCTATGAGAACTGACACTGTTTAACTTTTTTGACAGGATTCCAGAAAAAGCACCTTTACAGAAAGTGACATTGAAGCTCTCCTTCGGGACAACAAGGAAAATGTGCGCATTGCTCGACCTACACACTCAGGCTCACATGTGCAATCAAGAGAGGAGTTGTGAAAACAGCAACGTCATTTTGTTTGCTACTGATTGTGGTGGCTTGTTGTTATGATACAGTGTGTCTGAGTGTCTGTATAATAAAGATATCATTGAAAGAAATTTTCCTGGGTTTTATGTTATGTCTGGTGAGATATCCTCTCATGTCCTTTCCTTTTAGCAATGTAAAATAATACAGAGAGACAATACTGTATGTATAGTAAGAGTCTACTGTTACTGGACAACCCGCTCTACCTCCTGAGCTACAGCCACCCATTTGTAGCAGCCATTAGGTAGTTAGCTCAATTAGCCATGAAGGTAGTGATTCAGACTGGGAGCTCTGGGACCAGGAGAGTGTCATTTTTTACACTGCTAGCATGGGAGCTTTGTACCAGGATGGGTGAGTGCTAGCTGGTTAGAATGCTAACTTCAGTAGAAATCTCTGTAACACAATGGATAGAAATCGTAAGGTCAAAAATGCTATTTGTTCACATTCTGTTGATTCGGTATCTGGCTCAAGGAAGCTTCAACATACAGTCAAGGGAGCCAAGGAATCAAACAAGCAACCTTCCAATTACAGGATGACCAGCTCTACCTCCTGATCTACAGCCACCCATTTGTAGCTACTATTAGCTAGTTAGCTCAGTTAGCCATGGAGGTAGCGATTTGGAGTGGGACCTCTGGGACCAGGGGAGTGTTACTGCTCACACTGCTAGCATGAGAGCTTTAGATCCGGATGAGTGATGGCTAGCTGGTTAGCATGCTAGCTTCAGTATGTATCTGTAACACAATACATTAAGATCATAACGACCAAAACTGCCATGTGCTGGCATTCTGTTGATTATTTCAGTTAATTCTAACGTTGTAAACTAAATGTATTACATATCGCCCTTATAATAATGGCCCCGCAGCTTATTTCCCCCCAAAGCTCTGTAATGAATCCTACGACGAATAACGCGATATTCTTTTGAGTCTGTAACAAGTGAGATGACTTGTAGATTGTGAGTATTATAATTGTTCGACAAAGGTCCCGTTCCATTTCTCTCACAGTTTCACCCTTCACTTCCCTCTAGTTTCTTTCTTGCCACGGAACGTCGCACCATTCGACGGAACGTTCTATAAAAACATTCTAGAACCATCTACTTCATTATACATCCTTGGAATTATTAAATAATGGAATTCCCCCCGAGAAGAAAACGTGAATACAGGTCGCGCCAAACATATTGGAACGTGGCCCGAGTGCTGAACGTTGTTGCTAGGAGGCGCTGTTGAAGCCCGGAAGAGAGGGACACGGTGATGGTGGAGATGATGGGCAGCCAGAGATTGAGAGGCGAAACATAATAGGCGCGTTTAGTAGCCGTACGTCGTTGTCTCCCCGCGACGTTTGTGCGCGTTTAACGCTCGTCGTCGGGAGGAAGGATAGGACATACCACTTTTTTTTTCTCTCCATTGTGAAGGTAAGAGAGGTGTAACGAGCTAAAGGCTACCCGGTGTGAGGTTTTAAACTGTCTTTCTGCCGGGGCACATCTGTACCAAACCTCTTTATGGCTCCTAAAGATGTCGTAAAATCGAGCATTTCTTGAAATTGCCACTGTCAAGCCTGCCGTGGATACAAAAAAAAAAAGCCATTCCTACCTCTGCTGTGCTGTCACTGTAATGAATCAGTGTGAGCCAGCTGCTAGTTAAGCGACCGAAGACCACTAGGGTTACTGGCAGCATCGTGTGGACCCCGAGCTGAATTAAAATCCAACCGAGGCATAGTGATCCAGTGTAATTACAAAGCAGCCTTCATTGCATTTATGTCCCAGCAGCTGGACGCTCAAGGCTAACGCTTGTGTTACAATACCTGTCTATGCTGAAGGGTCTGTGCCATCCATCTGCTGACAGACAATACAGGAATAGACACTGTATTGATTAGAGACACGATTCCACGCACACATCCACGAGACACGGAAATGGAAGTCAGTCGACAAGGTCTGACGGAGAGGAATGGCAGGAATGTGATGAGTGTGATAAAAAGCCACTGAGGGCAGACAGACCCTCTTTTGTTGTGGTGGATTTATCCTGCTCATCCCACTTATGGGTTTCCTCTAGTGATCCACACCCAGTGCAGTCTAAAGCTCACATGTCACATTGCCTGTGGACATCCATCTAACTCCACTCTCTCCATTTCATTGAACAGCTGGGTGACGGGGCTACATGGTGTGTGCCTCCCAATCGGAGCGTGGATGTGTGGGTGTCCAGAGATGGAGAGCTATGAGGAGTTCTGTCTGCGGAGTCTGGCCATGCTGCAGGAGGCGGGGGGAGTCAGGAAGATGGCCTGCGAGCCGCCGTGGTCCCTGAAAGCTGGCTCTGTCATCTGCTTCCATGGAAGAGCTGTGCTTTCGCCTCTGGTAAGGAAGAAAAAAAAAAAAACAGACACGAGGGGATAACACAAGATGTCGCTGAGCCCATTAAAGTTTTGACAGTGTCTTCATCAAAAGTAGACAGAAGCCACAGCTAATGGATGTTTTTAAGAGGTTTGCACAGATGGCAAGATATATCCAGAGCAAGTAATGTGATATTTTTTCATGACAAAATGTTTGGTTGGTTTCCCTAGAGAGTCTGTATATCTGTCACTTTCCTGCTGTGGCCGTGTTTGTTTGTCTATGCTGCATAGTAACAGAAAGCACTGCTTACACTATTCAGTTACAGCAACAATAAGAAGGGTGTATTGCGACATATTTCAGGTGTCAAACACAGATATGCACAAAGAATCACGTTGTTTAATTTAATTAAAGTCGTTTTGGAGAAGACATTCAAACAGAATTTACAATATTAATGAGGTAATAATACAAAATAAGGTCCCCAGAACGCTGTTTGAAGCTAGACAGGTGGCAGGGTCAGCCACATATAAACAAAACAAAACAGTAAAACAGCATGAGGTGTGTTGTCCTTTAAGGTCAGTGTGTTTATTCACTTTATTCAGTCATGAAAACAAAGAAAGTTTGTTTATTTGTTTTTCTAGGCATAAAAAAATCAAGAAAAAATGAAGATCTTTCTCTTCTGATTAGAATGTATTTTTTATTTTTTTTTACCTTTTAAAGAAGGAATAACGCTTCTTTTTGTGACCTACATTATATATCTGAATCACATCACAAGGGCTGACTCGTCCAAATTAGATCAGCAGTTCAGGGAGAAGAGCGAGCAGATAATTGACGATGGAGAACACGAAGGCTGTTTGATGTCAGTCAGGAGAATCCATGTGCTAGTGACCGCTGACAAAATGGGTTGTCAGGAATAGCCACACGATGAAGAGGCCAGTGTCAGGCTGAGGATCGTCGAGGATTTATTTTCCACTCAAGCAAAGCAGGCACAAATGTATAATGACAGAAGAATGGTTGTGCCTTCAGTAATACGTTAATAATAAACAAGCATCTTAAAGTACATTTTGTCTCTTGGAAACCTTGATATTGTTGCTCAAGTCTATTCAAGCAGAATACTGCATTAAGTGTAGTCCAAGCAGTACAGTACAGTATTCCACTAATAATAAGAATAACAGCCCACTAAGCATAATAATGTCTCATATAACCACTTCAATTGGAAGAAAAATGGTGTAAACCTATGATGATCCGTTCAGTGTGAACACCTGATAACCATGTAAACACTGTAAACATCTGATTTTTTCACTGTGTCTGGAATAAATATATTCTTTATGTGCATGTTTAGTTGACTTTTCATGGCACATGACACTTTTACTAATCGAGTTATCCGCAGTGGTGAACTCAGGATATATGAGGGGCTATAAAAAAACAGCTATAAAAGTTAAAATTTGTTGAAATAATTGTTGTTTTGTCAAGACAAAAATGACAAATGCCTTATTTACGAGATTTGCTTAATGGATTGTTATCAAGGCCTGTAAACAAACATCTCATCCATTTATTTAGTCTCTAAAAAAATTGTTCCTTTTTCAGCTGAGTGCAGAGCAGCGCAGCGAGATGTGCGACTACAGACAGAGGGCAGTCCAGCTGGAGGCTAACCGGCAGAACCTGCAGAGGAACAAGCCTTTGACCCGGGTTCAGGACATACTGGGTCAAGCTCAGGTCAGCAGTAGCACGCTATGGTCTTGATCATAGGCCTCGGTGTGGAATACAAAGCAATACAAGATGTTTTGTGGAATTAATGTGATATTAGGTAGGCTGAGAGTGTGTACTGAATAGTCAAATTAAATAGCAAAGTCAGAAAAAGTAGGATAATATGTCCCATCAAAATGCTTATAGTCATATTCAACATGGATTTTATTACTCTCCATTCAGAAAAGAAAACATAAGACCACTTTATTTATAACTTTATAAACATACGTCATCTAAAATGTATCAAATATGCACAAGTTTGAAATAGGTCTGTGTGTCAGTCCCACGATGGAGCACAAAAACTGAATTACAGTCTGTCCCTGAATCTCTTGTGACACTTCCAGACTTGAATACAGATTGTCTGACTGTCTCGGGCAGACTGGCCTATTTTTACATGATGATTGCCCACACCATCAATTTTACACGTTAAAGTGTGTATAGAGTTCTACTACATATGTGAAAAATTGGTATAAACCCTTTGTGGTTTTTCTGATATTGAGCTTAAGCTGAAATGTTGCACCATATGAGGAAGCTCTCTATAAGCCCTCTGTATTGCTTATTTTGCTAAGAACGACGCAGAGTAACTTTAAGTTATCTCCTTCAGAGTCATCACTATATATATTATATGTGTCTGGACAGTCATGGATGTAAACTGAAACTTGACCGGTGCTTCGAGGCATACAAACGCAAAGTGCTGATTCTCGATTTCCTTTTAATCGTTTGTATGTCAGTGACAAATTCACTGCTTTTAACCATGCAATATTTGAGAAGTGGAGTCCATAATATCATCAGCTGGTATTCTTTAGTGTAGCTTTTGATTTTAGCAGTTAATGTGATGATGTGATGATCACTAATCATTACTTCTTATCTCTGCACAGGCACATGAAGCACCAAGTGAAGAGGTTGAAAAGCTGCCAGTTTCTAAATCTGCGACAGTCAGTGGATACACCCTGGTCACAGACTCTCCTGGACTTCCCAGAGACCCTGGATTCAAGCTCCAGACAAACGATCAACCTGCCACTCCATGTTCTGAGACGCCCATGCTCAATGGCTACAAGGCAGTGGAGGAAGTGGCGGTGGAGAGGGAGGAGAAGAGTGAGGAGGAAGAGGAGGAGGAAGACATTAGTTTGGACAGCCTTCTTAAGAGATCCAGGGAGTATGTGAAGAGAGAGCAGAGTCAGCAGGCGTCAAAAGTTGTCCACACAGTCACCAGGACTCCCCCGCCTGAGACTGCCTCTGACAAGGAGAACAAGAGCTGCAGTCCCATGGGGGACACAGGCGTTGAGTTTGGATTCAGTCTGCACCATAGCCCAGTTGGCCCACCTCAGACCCAAATCCAGCATCAAACTCTGTATGACCCCAGTCCCCAGCAGTCTGTCTGCCTTTCCCCCAGTCTACCTGACCGGTATGCACGTCTGCCCAGCCCACAGTCCAGCATTAGTCCCCGTCCACAGAGACGCAGACCACGCCCAGTTTCTACTGGGAACATTCATATTTCATTTCCCATCGGCCCAGCAGACCTTATCCCTCGAAGTCCAGGACGGTCAGGGGAAGGTGCTGGCATGGCAGACTGGGGAGATGCTCTTTTAGGGTCCACAAAGTCCTCTGATCACTGGGGCTCAGTGGGGAGTGAAGCTGGGGCCTGTGTTAGCAGGAATGGCAGCCGTAGATCAAGTCACTGTGGTAGCAGTCCAGGGCAGGAGACCTGTAGCCCCATTAGTGCCTCAGGGCTTAGCCCGAAGGGACACCATGACCATGTGGCTGCAGGATTTCGGCGGCGCTGCCACACCCTGGACAGCCAGCTGCATAGCCACCAATCTGGAGTTGAGCACATAAACCGCAGCCAGGAAAGGGTTCCTCGTTTCATGGCAGGAGTTACATGGATGGCTTCAAGTCGGCGCACCCCTGCACCCTCCTTAAACCAGTCGTATGAGGTAGACAATCCCTCACCATCCCTCCTGAGGCCTCGCATTACTCCCGACTTGGCTCAGGTCACACTCAGGATGGAGCCTGAGGACATTCAGGGGACAAACAATGGAAGAATCACACCAACTGTCTTTAGAAATGCAGCTGAGGCACAGACCAGCGAGACACGTGAGTCTCTGATCAGCACTCCCTGTATTGCACACTGAAATCTACAGACGTAAACTGTGTCATATCCACTAAGATCGCGGCTTCTCTCAATGCGGCGATAGGTTAATTATTGTAAGACAGAGATGGAGGGAAATTGAAGGAAAAGGAACTGTTTGCGAAATGATTTCATGTGTATTTATCTGTGCCTATCAACAGAGGAGACCCAGAGGCGAGCGCAGGCTCTGGAGGACATGCAAAGGCGTCTGGAGGAGGAGCATGCCTTGCAGATGTCGCTGCTCCTGGCCGAGCAGGAGAAAGAGCAACATCGCCTCCGTCTGGTCAGGACATGGAATCACACAATATATAACCAAAATTATTTTTTGCACAGTATTTAATTTTACAATTTACAAATTGAGAAGAAAAGCAGCAAAAAAAACTGACAAAATGTATTTTGGTATTATTTTTGTGTGTGTGTGTGTGTGTATGTGTGTGTGTGTACTCCATGTGTTTAGGAGCTCGAGGAGACAGAGAGAAGACTGAAGGAGCAGGGCTGTGTGTGGCCTTTGAGTGGGGATGCTTGTGGGTGGACTGTGAGTGACAGCTGTCCTGTTGTGAGCCCCTCCTGCCCGGGACTAAGCCCCGCACACACGCCATCTGAGCGATCACCTGGACACAGTAAAGGTAGTGCTCCATCGTGCTCAGTTATTGCCGTGTTGGAGTGTGTATGGAGAGTTTCAGTCTTTGCCTTACAAATTGAACCTTTAAAATTATAAACTGGCGCTACCTCTTGTGGATTCCTCACATGCAGACTGCTCAAAACACAGAGGGGCAAGCGCCTAAATCTAAAGTATCTGTTTGCTTCTTTCTCCAGGTTTTCCCAGTCCCGTGAGTTCCAGTGGGTCCTCTCCCTCCGTCCAGCCTCCTGTCTATCTGTGGGGGCCCTCATGGGTGGTTAGCAAACCCAGAGCGAGGCTGAGTCTGGTAAGTAAACAAATAAACAAGAGGGTGCGTGTGTGACCAAGTGTGTGGTTATTAAATGACGGACCTTTATTTCTCAAACCCCCGTCCATATTCCTCAATCCAGGTCCTGACAGCAGATCAACAGAGAGCGTTCTGTCGAATCGGCGCCATCATTCGCGGCTTCCTCACACGCAGGCTGCTCAAAATAGAGAAGGTCAAACATCTGCGCCAGACCATCGTGGTGAGATTAGACTTGCACAAAAAACACACAAAAAATGTGTATAAAAGAGTTGCATGTTGGGAAACGTGTGTGTATATGTGTGTTTAGGATACACAGGAGTTCATACGATCCTTCCAGACTGAAGCTCCACAGAGGAAGGGCACCTACTCAGCACAAGACCGCTCCCTGCAGGAGAGAGTCAGAGCCCAGGTATGAATATGCAGTTACTGTCTACAGACAGCAGAGGTCTGTCTTTCCTTGTGTTTATGTGTGCTTCTGTTGTCCCTCAGCTACGTGCAGCCCTGTATGATATCCATGACATCTTCTTTGAAATACCTCTGGGGGATCGATTAGCATTGCTGCAGCAGGACAGGGATCTCCGGGCAGAGAGGAAGCTTCGAGACATGGTATTATTTGTATCATATGTAATTAATAAACAAGAAGTTCAAAAAACTGGTGGCAAAAATAGTCCTAACCAACAATCTCTGCTGTAACCTGATTACCACATTTCCAAAATGACTTAACAAATCTTTATTTATGGCAGCCTAATCAAATACTTTGTCGTATGCTGTAAATGTCAGTACCAACCCTAACCCTATCATTAACTGTTCTTTATCGACTGTGTCATGCTTAAGGAGAAAGCCAAGTGCCCCAAGGAAAGGGTTCTCTCTGCTGCCACACAAAGGTCGCTGGACCGGAAAAAGAGGTACGATGGGAAAGAGGAGCACAGCCTTGCTGGTTTAAGACGTTAATGTTTTTCGATGATGGGATCCAGTGATCAGCTGTTTTATAATTGTTCAGGGTCGGCGAATCTCCAGCACAGGCGAGGAAGATGCAGCAGAAACCAAAGAGCCCCACTACCAACAGGTGCCAAACACATCATAGGGAATTTGTTCTCCCCTTGTGCTTGTCCGGTTTTATATATATTTTATATATTGTTCTTTATACTATATTTTACTTGTTTTTACCCCCCCGTAGAAAATCACACTGTACATGCACTCTTTTCCCAGAGTCCTGAAGCCAAGCCAAGGCCAAAATTATCCTGCCCCAGGCCAGCTGAACCGCCAGGGGTGAGTTTAGCTCCTAACTTAGTTTAGATTTTTCTGATTAAGTAATTTCCTGTTTCATCTTTAAGATTATATCCTCCTATTTCCTGTGATGCTTTCCACCTCCTGTCCTTGTCTTTTTCTTTTTCTGTGTGTCCTGAGATTGTTCGGTCGATCGGTTCTCGTGCGTTTCCAGTATTCCAGATTAGGTCCCCATTGCTCGATGGAATGTCCTGGTTTTTTGTTTTTGTTATCTTTAGTTTTCCTGGATTCTCCTTGTCGCCTTTTTGTCGCCCGCCATCTTTGTTGTTTTTCAACCAGCCTATCTCAGTGTGTCTCACCTTTTGGTCCCTTTTTGCTAACTCTTGATAGGTTCAGGTCCTAGTTATTTTATTTAAAATGTTTGTTGAGTTGATTTGAGGACAAGGAATCAGCCTTGATGCTCATTTTACAAATACTGACAATAGAAAAGCAAAGATAAAGGCCCCACCAGTCAGGTTTTAATAGAGAAATGACAATACGAATCCACTGGAATAGATAAGGTGTAGTTGTTTCATCATTCTAAACCTTTGGCCTCTTGTCTTATAATCACAAAATACTTCATCATGCTATCATAAAACACATAAACTGCTCTATGTAATTCATTTGGTGAGGCATTCATTGGAAAGAATGTTGATGAACAATACTAACACATGATGCTTTACATTTGTTTTGTTTGAACATCAGATTAATTACATTAGTGTACACAAATGTATGGATTTCAGCTTTAATCGATACCTTTAAAGTCATCACAGTGTGACAGTGGCTGTTTCCTCTCAGGAGCTGGTACAGAAGAACCCCAGAGGAGAGAGTGAGACGTTCGGACAGCCTGAAGAAGCAGCACTCGCTGGGTTAACCGATGACCCGACATCCCCCGACATGTGAACTTGAATTTTTAGTCTTTGATTACAAGCCTTGCACCACTGAGACTCCAGTCATCGCTGCTAATAATACGATTGTGTCTATTTAAATTGATTGTATTCACTGTCACCCTTTAGCTCATTGATACAAACTGTCACAATACCATCGTTTTGAACTGTTGCATCTTGCTTAAATAGTTTTTAGTAGCAACAACTGATTGTTATACACAAAGATCACATGTAGCTTGATGTGGAGTTTTTAACTGAGGAGGTAGGTACATTTTAAATGATTTGTTGTGCCTAAGAACTATGCCTTTGCTATCTGTAGTATTTTAGCATGCACATATTTACCATTTATGGTCATAAACATCTAGTGCTTACAGCTGTGAGTGAATTTACAAGCATCTGCTTCACGCTGACTTTCACATAATGTAGCTGCCATAAAAAAAGATGTAGTATTTAAGTGTAATTCAATAAGTTTAAGTTTTTCGTCCAAGGGCTTTAAGGACCTGTTTGTGCTTTATTTCTTTATTAAACGGTGCTGAGTTTACAGTACTCTGAGACATTTCAGTGTGATTCAACATTTGGCTTGAGTCAATGTCAAATGGACAAAAAAATGTAAATGTGTAAGTTTACAGACAACACTACAACGCTACACTGGCACTCTGCTACATTAACTTCACATAACAGGAGATGCACAACAGACACTCAGCTAGAAGACAAGATATTTATGTGAATTGGCACTTTGTTCCACATTCATACTTCTGCCTCAGTAGTATTCAGTGTGTTGATGTTTGCCGATATTGCTCTCTTTTAAAACAATGTTTGTTTTTTAATTTAAAATGCCAAATGTTCTTGTTTTTTTATGAGCAGAATAAATTCAGAAATTATTTGAATTTTGTGGACTCTGAGTCATGATAAACTGGAGAGATATTTACAGTGAAGCTGGCTTGACTCAACAAGCCACACAGGTGAGTAAAAACAGTTAAAAATCTCATGATGTAGTGCTGTCTGCATCATTTAAACTTAGCTTTGGGACTTTAAAATCATATTGCTTTCCAATTAATGGTGTTTCATAATTTTGGAAACGCATTTCTGATTACGTGGTTTCAAAAGGGAATTTTGTTGAAGATTATGCCTCACTTATCAGAAATTTCTAAAGATTATCTTACTTTTACTTTTTGTTACTTTTTTTGTTACTTTTCTTTTTTTCAAAAACAAAATATGAAACACCAGTGACATATAAGCAAGGTAGCTTAAAGAAATCAAAAGAAAAAAGACATCAACAAAAAGAAATAATGATTATTGAAATTTAAATGGAAACATGAGAAAAAAAAGGTTATAAAGTATCCAAAAACTGTTTTTTATTTCTTCATTTCAGACTTTATTTAACATTGTTTTGCTGAGAAACTGGATCATGAATGAAACCCATTGTAAACCCACCAAACCTACTGGCTGCTGCACGTGTAAAGAAGCAAGCTTAAAGCTTTTCTTAAAAAAAAACAAAAAACATAGCTGACCCTCACTCTCATGTGTAGAGACCCTGGTGATATTACAAGCAAAGTTTCATGTTGTGTCGAGCCTTCTTTGTGTTTTAAAAATAGCAATTTTGATGCTATCGCAAATTTGCCCCTAGCACTCCACTGAAAATGAGTTTGACCTGAAAACAAAAATATGATAAATCTTAAAAGTGCCTCTTTCATTGTAGTTATGCTTTTACACGAAGGTTTGACTCATATACATTCACAAAAAAGCCTAGGTTGCATTTTGGCGAGAGTTTCACTTTAAGATGAGTGCCAATTGTTTGGATTTCTAAATCCAAAGACAATGTTGATAACACAAAGATTTGCGTCAATAAAAAATGCCTACTGAGAGTACTGCTCTTGTGGCAAAATATATCCTGTTGGACATATTACAATTAAACTTTTATAACGGTTACTTCTAACTAACACTTTCTGACTTACTTCTGGGTACGGCAATCCAGATTGTCTCCCGTCGTAGAGTGTTGTGCTACAACGTCAGGAAGGATCGAGACAGAAGGGCTCATTGTGAAGCTTTTTCTATCTCAAACGCCAGAGCCATCCCTTCAACCATGGCTGCTTAAAGCCCCTATTGTCATTTACATTTGCTATTAGGTGTTTACATTAGGTTGCATTCATGATCAATTTTCTCAGCAAAAAGTATAAAAGAATCTATAAAATTTTCTGAAATAAATAAATGAATAACTGCCATGGAAACATGACGTCTTTTCCTCATGTTTTCATTTTAATAACTATTATTCTTTACTTTATTTTGTTGATGGTGTTTTTTCATCCTATTTCAGTTACCTTATACAGCAACAAACAGTATTGTATATTAGACAACATCCAGATGACAACACACAAGCAGAGGGTTTATTTGAGAACTGTCCAGCACTATATTTAAACAGCTGCAAGTGTATGTGAGTGTATTCTCATGTCACAGTCAAACTGAAGGCTTTTGCATAACAGCGTCTTCTTTGAACTTTAGAGAGTTACAGCTGCAGCAAAAAGTCTATAAAAAACACTATACAGTACAGTACCTGTTCAGCACCAAACAAAAAACAGACATAGTTAATAAGTAGCTGGAAAACATAAGACTTTGGAAAACATTTGGCTGCATCTTTCACTGTTAAGTTTACACTTAGGCACCCACAACCTATTGCATAAGCCTTTTTTCATTTTCTTATATGTGCAATGTCAAGATTGCATTTCACTGCAATAACCCATTGCTGTTAATCCTTTGCTGTTGGTCTGGGCTGGAGTGCACATGGACATGTGCACCACCACATTTGTCTTCTCTGTTTTCCCATGTATTGGACATTATTAATCTTTATTTATTGATGGGTATTTTATTCTATTTCCTTCCAATTACATACATTTTGCAGATTTTATAAAATTACAGTGCTGATTAGATTTTCCCATTTAAAGCACTGTTGTAGTGGTTAGTTTATTTTCTGTATTAAGCCTTCAATTTCCTTAAATAAATAAACACTCATAAACGTGTCGAAAATCAAACACTCTTGTTTTGTTTAAAATGAACTAATCTTGGTTATGCAAATAATGTAGTTTCTTTGAACAAATTAGGTCATCCAGGATGAGCAAGTGTACCATTAATAATGAGAACTCTCTCTTGTCATTCCTTTTAACAGGGTTGTGTCAAGTAACCTAAGTATACTCATAAGTATACTTATGTATTACTCAAGTAGCTACTATTGTTCTTCTTACTACATTATATTTATCTGACAGCAGTCACTAGTTTTGTTTTGGATTAATATTATCTTACAAACACATTTGAAATAACAATGGAATGCAATGGAAAAAATGTAATTTTCTGCAAAAAAGAGTATTTCTACTGATACGCCGATATTTTTTATTTTATAGTTTGTGTTTTAACTGGAATCTACTGACAGGATGCTCCTGATCGATCGCACCGGAGCCCTCGTTGGAGCAGCACAACGGTTAGATATGGATATTTTTAATATAATAACTGGTGAGCCTGTTGAAAGATAGAAAAATGTTCCTTACTACATGCTGCCATGCATGTAATCCATCTAATCATCTTTCGAGATGTCGCTCTTCTGATGAGCCTCCTGAATTTGCACCCAAAATGCTGTCAAAACTTTCATTTCCAATTACCAATGCAGTCTCCATAATTCTCGACCGGTAAAAAGGCGCGGGAAACACAAAAAACCTTAAGAAAAAACAAAAAACGACCCCAAATCACAGAGATGCCGATTCGCACGGGACTAATATTATCACATGACCTCTGTGTTTGGTGAAATAT
>OMLP01022499.1:17225-67234 GCA_900302685.1 Spondyliosoma cantharus | reverse complement strand
CCTGCGGAGGGTATAGAGCTGGTCCAGTGTTCCACGGCCAGGACGAAAACCACATTGTTCCTCCTGAATCCGAGGTTCGACTATCGGCCAAATTCTCCTCTTCAGTACCCTGGAATAGACTTTCTCAGGGAGGCTGAGGAGTGTGATCCCCAGAACACACCCTCCAGTCCCCCTTTTTGAATAGAGGGACCACCACCCCGGTCTGCCAATCCAGAGGCACTGTCCCGCGATGCTGCAGAGATGTGTCAGCCAAGAAAGACAGCCCCACAACATCCAGAAACTTGAAGTACTCAGGGCGGATCTCATCCGCCCCCGGTGCCTTGCCACTGAGGAGCTTCTGAACTACCTCAGTGACTTCAGCTTGAGTGATGAATGAATCAACCTCTGAGTCCCCAGCCTCTGCTTCCTCTATGGAAGGTGTGTCAGTGGAATTGAGGAGATCCTCGAAGTACTCCTTCCACCGTCCGACAATATCCCCAGTCGAGATCAACTGCTCCCCACCTCCACCGTAGACAGTGTTGGTGGAGGACTGCTTCCCTTTCCTGAGGTGCCGGATGGTTTGCCAGAATTTCCTCGAGGCCGACCGGTAGTCCTCTTCCATGGCCCCCCCGAACTTTTCCCAGACCCGAGCTTTTGCTTCCACGACCGCCGGTGATAGGACTTCTTCATCTTGACAGCATCCCTTACTTCCGGTGTCCACCACCAGGTTCAGGGATTGCCGCCACAACAGGCACTGGAGACCTTACGGCCACAGCTTCGAACAGCCGCGTCAACAATGGAAGTGGAGAACATGGTCCATTCAGACTCAATGTCTCAAGCCCCTCTCTTCCCCCAAGTTTCCAAGACATACGGCCGGAGGTCAGATGACACAACCACAAAGTCGATCATTGACCTCTGGCCTAGGGTGTCCTGGTGCCACTTGCACTGATGGACACCCTTATGCTTGAACATGGTGTTCGTTATGGACATACTGAGACTAGCACAGAAGTCCAGCAACAGAACACCACTCGAGTTCAGATCGGGGAGGCCATTCCTCCCAATGACACCCCTCCAGGTAACACTGTCCAGACCCTCAGTAGAACAACGGAGTCCCCAGTTGGAGCACTTTCCAGTACCCCTCCCAGGGCCTCCAAGAAGGCTGGGTACTCTACACTGCTGTTTGGCCCGTAAGCCGAAACAACAGTGAGAGACCTATCTCTGACCCAAAGGCGCAGGGAGATGACACTCTTGTTCACCGGGGAAAACTCCAACACATGGCAGCTGAGCTGGGGAGCTATGAGCAAGCCCACACCAGCTCGCCGCCTCTCATCGCGGGCAACTCCAGAGTAGAAGAGAGTCCAGCCTCTCTCAAGGAGTTGGGTTCCAGAGCCCAGACTGTGCGTGGAGGTGAGCCCAACTATCTCTAGCCAGTACCACTCAACCTCCCGCACTAGCTCAGGCTCTTTCCCCCCAGCGCGACATTCCCAAATCACATATCACCAGCCCCTTCTGAACCCTCCTGCGGGTGGCAAACCTACTGGAGGGCGGGCCCACGTCGCTCTTTTGGGCTGTGCCTAGCCGGGTCCCGTGGGCAAAGACCCGACCACCAGACACTTGCCTGCGAGCCCCAACCCCAGGACTTTGGGCCCTGGTAACGCCATTCCGGACAACGTGTTCATCCATGTTGTAGTATTTATCATCACCGCTCTTAGTCTGACCTGTCGACTAGGACCTGTTTGCCTTGGGAGACCCTACCAGGGGCTTTAAGCCCCGGACAACATAGCTTCTAGGATCATTCAGGTGCTCAAACCCCTCCACCATGGTAAGGTGGCGGTTCAAAGGAAGAGGCTCCTATTTTTTATTTACTATAAGCTTTTATTATTCTCAACTATGTTTTATAAACAATTGTTTCTTTTCCTGGTGGAAATGGGTTTTCATAGTCCATTTGGTTCGAGAAGGAGGGAGCCCATGAGGACCCTGTGCACCAGAAAACATTGAGTGCTGGACCGTACATCGACGTACAACGTGAATGTGTAAATGAGAGGTATTGACTTATAGCACTTTGTAGAAGGAGCTTTATAAAGTTCACTACATTCATTTGTATCAGCTCACGGGGCGGAGCTGCCTCCTCCAAGGTGGCGGCGACATCAACGTATCGCAGCAGCGGGCCAACCCGCTCAATGAGGCGTCTATGTATATATGTCTATGGCCATACTTGGGTGTATAACTCTTTTAATCTGTTCAGTACACACACACGAAAAATGTAAATTGAAGTTTTTTTCAGTTAGATCTCTGCTGATTTTTCATATTTTGCTTCACCTTCTTTCCTTCTGGTTGGGTCATCTTACATGTTGGCAGAGGTTTTGCTCTACTTATGCAGTGCTGCCCCCCAGTGGTGTCATGTAACGCACTACAACATACTGTACACAGTTCCAGGTTTGAAAAATAGTAGCCTTTATTTTCTAATGGTGGTATTTACAGGTGATGTGGCGTGCTGTCTTGGTACATGTGGTAAAGAACAGAGTAAAAACATATGAACACATCTCAGGCAAAGAGAAGCAGAACCAATACATTTGACTACTGACATTGGGATATGGACAAGATAAATAATCTAATTAATGCAGTTCTTTTGTAAAAACTACAAACATGGAGGCTTCAGCATTGCCCTTCAGCATCCAGTGAGTAAACGTACACTCTTTCCCACAAACATGTGCCCTGCTAAATTATTCAGAAGAATGACAAATATAGTCCTAGCATTACTAAAAAATTAAAAAAAAAAAAAATTACAGAATCACAGAATAACATCACATCTTGATTTAACACACAAAAATAAAATAATACATTACAAAAAGCACTACCTGGAAACAAGCAGTTGCAAATGAAACTGTGAAGACACAGATATGTGTGGTTGAGAATAGCCAGAGCAACTGTGGATATAGCTTGTATGACATGTAGGGATGTAATCCAACTCCTTAAATGGTTCAAATAGAAAAAACATTTTGTCAATATCTGAACCAGGAGTCTACTGTTAAATGGTTTTATGTCAATACAAAACTGAAGTGCTTGTAATAAATCTTTTTGCTTTGCTTTCTGAAAACATTTTCTACTCGAACTCTTTAGAAGTAGGACACTTTTGGAGGGCAGTAAGGAAAACAATAAGATAAATAAATCTTCAATAACTCCTTTAAACTGAGAAATCCCAGGAAATAAAATGAACTGAAACAGCTGCTGAGAGAGATGAGCAGAGTTGATCGGACTGATTGCAAAGTATCTGATACACAAGCTGTAACTGCAGTCACCACGGCGTTACTGACATTTGAGATTATTGATGATACATTTGGTTTCTGACACAGTAAGCTCTCCATAAATAATAAAAAGAACCTTAAATTCTGACAAATAATATTCTCTTTTACATCGATATACAAACAACATAACAAAAGATCATAAATACGAGGCAGACTGATGCCCCCGAACATTCAATAAACAAACATTAATAGTACTGTGTTTTATAGATGCAATATGATTAAAGTACATTGTCAGTTGGTGTTGCGGTGGGAAACATCACATTTCAATAAACTAATAAGCCAGATCTGGCTTTATCATGCATGTGTGGTACTTTAGATTGTGATAATGGATTCTTCTGAAAAAAAGATCAGAAGTGCTTAAAAGACGCATGGATGTTTAGGAAAGGAGCAGGGACTAAAGTAGGAAGGAGGAAATGCATACAAAAACTCTCCAAACTCATGTTGTGCTTAAAAGAAATGGGACAATATAAGCCTTCAAATCCAACAATAAGAAATATGAAGCCTTGAATTTGCCATATGGACGTGAATATTTGACATATTTTAGCCTATCCTTTACATTCTACTAAATGATATACTGTATCTTTTTATATGCCGTTGCAGGCTAAACTCTAGTAATAAAATTCATACTGTCAAAGGGGTCGGCTGAGGCGTGACTCAGCTATTATGACTATTACACATATACGGTAACTGGTCTGACTAAAGTATTTAAACACAAATACTGTTTGTCATATTTACACAGGTCTATGCTTTGATAGAAATCACATTTAATTATAATGTGCAGATGAAAGATAAACTTTTGACACACAGCTGTTCTGTCTGCTTTTTTTAACCTTCTTTCTTACAATATTAATTACGGCTAAGTAGCACAATTTTATAAAACATCTACCAACACTTCAGTTTCTCTGATTTGCTTTCAAGATACTGATATGTAGATTCTAATTTGCTGAATCAAAGAGGGGATCAATATAAACAATAGCTGTCTGAGGTAAAAACGCACTAAAAATATAAGTAGGATTAAAGTTGGCCTCAGCGTGCCACAATGCAGAGTAACAAAAACAGCAAAATGGGGGGACGGAAGGAACAGGATGTCAAGTTTTCTCCCTGATATCATCACGTCCCCCGGAGATGAATGACGGCAGGCACTTGAATGTCATGGTTGTGCGAGTGCGTGAAGAAAGTGGTGGATAGTCACATGAGACTGATAGTCCTTAAAGAGTGTTTCTTGGAAAACAAAAGATGGAGGAAGAGGCGTCTCCTCCTCATGATTCCATCTCGTCGCCGTCAAACAACTGTGGCACAAAACTGCTTACCTCCTCATAGGTTAACCCTGAAAGACAATAAACGGTATGTGAGGTTATCTAATGATTATTTTCTGCAACATCGAAACTATTTTCTTCCCAAGAAGCTCAAGTTACAGTCAGTGTTTCCACAGTGTGCCAACTTACCCTTCCATTCCTCAATTTCCAGCTCACGGCTTTCAAAGCTCTGGTCATAAGGCTCTGCTTCTGGTTCATCATCCGGATCGTGGTACTGGGCGAAGTACGGGTGGGCGAGCGCCTCAGATGCTGTGATCCGCTTGTCTGTGTCCAGCACCAGCATTTTCTCTAGCAAATCCACCGCTTTAACAGAGACACGAGAGAACACAGATAAGTATGTGAAAAGTAAAGAGCAAGCAAGGCTAAAAAAAGAAATAAGAAAAACACCAATCTAAACCTTTATGCGCTGGATAGGTGTTTAAACTGTTATTACACATCGTAGCTGTGAGCAGTATCTTTCAAAGTGGATGGTTGAAATTCGATAATTATGTACAGGAGTTGAGAATAAACTTTGTATCTTTATTCTGATTTACCTTCCCTTGTAAACACTTAAGACTAGAACATTGGCCACCTGCTAACTGTGGCTGCCATTAGCTTATCAAATCAGGTAACCATGCCATTAGCTACATGAGCACACTCTGGTTGGATTGGGAGATTGAAGTACTGGGAAAGTGCTGCACTATCAGGTTATTGCCTCTTAAGGTACAAAATGGCTAGGGGCTAGCTGGTTAGCATGCTAACTTCAATAGATACCTCTGCAACACAATGCACAGACTTCTTTGACATAATGCCCAAACTGTTATTTCTTCATGTTCAGTTGTTCATTTTTGAAGGTTTTAAACTAAACATTTTATCAAATGCATATTGCACCTTTACATGTATGAGCTTTAGTGTAGTTCACAGAGGGCCACAAGTGTGGACTGTTAACACCAGAAAATGTAAACATCTGTGATAGTGAGATCATTAGATTAGCTATGTTTAAGGTTAAATACCATAAATGACTTGGGACTTCTGAGCTAATGCACTCTATCCAGAAGAAATCCATTTAAATTGACTTATTTTAACCAATTTATGAATAAACTGAACTGAACTGATTTCCCCGGCTGTGACTTTATGATACCCCTAGAGGGACTCAGTGAGCCAGGAGAAGCATCGGCCATGGTGTGATTGTGAAACTGGAATTTACCAAGAGGGTTGGCACCAATAAACACATCAGCAAAGTTCCTCTTCGGCATGCATGGAAGTGAATTAATGTAGTTCCTTGCCTGTGAAGATGAACAAAACAACAACATTTTTAAAAAGATCTTAAAGGAACACAGTGGTACAATACTGTTGTGCCACAGCTTCATTTTCAGAATCAATGTATTAACATACAGAAGCTCATCAGAATACGCTGACAAAGGATTCTGGGAAGCCTTGCTGAGACAAACAGTGAGTCAGAGAGCAGAAAGGGAGTAACTGGACTGAGAGCGGAGCCTGATACCATGGTAAATTATAAGAAATACTTCATAATACAACATCAGGTCTAACAGTATTGGTTTCTAAACAGTACTGTGGGTACTGGCTGGTGCCCTCAATCCAGCTGGGAGGTGGGGGCCCCTGGGGAAGGCGGAGGGCACATGTCTCACCTCATGGCTGGGCATCCTGCTTATGAGGGAGGATGGGGGCGTCCCCGTCAGGCGCATTATCTGCTGCAGCTGGTTTATGTCTATAGCTTCCGAGTCAAGGGGCATCATAACAATAATGTGAGCATGTCAAAGAGTATGGCGTGGTTAGGGTAGTTTGTGAATGGAGGGGGAACACACACAGGGTGGGAATGAAGAGGACAGAAGACAGTTTCTGTCCTGACATTTAAGGACACTATGACCCAGGACTGCACTGAAGGCATGTCACTCTGTGACTCTGTTTTATGAAAAGATTAGAAGTTTGCTGCAGCTCATAGTGCATGCTGGAAAGAAGTGGGAACCAAAGCTCAAGAGCAAATTAAGCCATTAAGAAAACACACAATTTTAAGGGAAAACCAGGTGCGGCTTAGCAGCAGTGGCAGCGATACAAAGAACTAAAATACACTGTGTAGATCTTGTCAGGGCGACACAACCGGCAGAGAGGGGCAGTGCGACAAAACTGGGCAGGATGGTATTTGACACTTACAGAATCTGAAGAGATTTTCATCAAGAGCTCGGGCCCTGGGGTTCCGACCAGCGTCATTATAAGTTTCAACTGATCAATGTCTACCACACTCACATGAAGGAAAACAGGAGGGATGGAGGGTGTTGGACAAGAATAGAGGGGTGAGAGGCACATCAGTCAGCTGTCATCTGTGTCTGTATTTTTTCATCCATTCAAAAGTTTGAAGTCAGCCTAGGTATAACACAACATGTTTTCACTGTGTCATATGATGTGATGCATGGATAGGTACTGATTACAACACTGGATTTAAAAGTACAAGAATCCCAAACTCCCAAATTCATAACCCACTAGATTAATTGTTACATAAGATTAAACTGTGCTATGTAATTAGGCAATAGCAATATATATATATATACACAGTATATAAGTTACTTTGCATGTTTTGTAGGGGTAAAAAGGCAAAATGCAAGCGTCTAATCATTATTAGATTATGTGAAAATCACCAAAACATATTCAATGAATAAATTATATATTTTAAAAAAAGGCAACATTACAAAAGCTGAAACATTTGAATGTTTCACATTTTTGCTTGACAAACACATCAACTGATAATTAAAATGTTGCAGGGTAATTTTCCTGCTGATAGACATGCCTGAGCCAGCACACTAATAACAATGGAGAAACTGTGCTAATTCAATTCCAACGTGCCAAACTAGCCGCTAGGCATAAATTATGCAAATGTCTGACATGATGACGTAGTTTGATGCCACAAAGTCGCGGAATTAAAGGTGAGACCTGTGGCGTGGCGTTTCAGGAGCAGTGTTTTCTGTGGGAGAGAGGAGCTTCTGTTGGTGCAGACTTAGACCTTTTATAACTTTCAAGATCTTTTACATGCACAAGAGCATGTAAAAAAACACAGAAAAAACAAACAACAAAGCATAATAGGTCCCCTTTAATTTAAGTTTACTCAAGCAAGGCGTGATTTGGTGATACTGATACTCCACCAAACAAGAACAGATAAAGTACATCTATGTGATCTATTATTACTGTACTTTGAGTAAAATTGTTTAGGAGCTTATAAGATGAAAGATCTCATTCTGGACCGTTTGCTTTGTTTGTCAGAGATCCTCCTGCAGCATCATGTGCAAAGACCACTATTCATTGAGACAGAGCAGGAAGGTGATTGTACTCTGGGTTTCTACGTAGGTGGTAGCTCTACCACTTCTCTAGATGATACAGACTTGGTGAGAGGGCACACATTCAAATACAGACAGCCATGGAGCACATATTGAAGGAGTAAATGGACCAATTGATCCCTAGAAGCAGAAATCACAAACACATCTAACAAAAGCAAGCCCATGATTGTGACCTTTAAACAGGACCATGACGCCAGCTTCTGCATTTCAAGGTGTGTGTCCTAATTACCCAGCTTCATTTGTGTTTTTGTTTTGAAAACGCTGTTGTGTTCTGCTGCTGTGCATAGGAGGCTTTGTGGGAGGGAAACGGGAAGGTGTGCTGTATCTGGGAGAAGCAGTGGAGACAACAGTGGGCAGCACTGAGTCATAAACCACAGGGGACTAACTCCTATCACATGCATGCACACCCTCAAACACACACGCACGCGCTTCCTTGACTATTCTGGCATGCAGCTCTGAAAAGTCAATACACAGCAATGCTTCTGAGTCAGCTTGAAGTATGTAAAGTTGTGCGTTTGAGACCCTGTGGTCTTAGTAACAAAGCAACAGCTTGTGTGAGAGCCATGGATGCAGGGAACAATACATCTGAACATCTACCCACAAGTATATACTCAAAAGACCAGCATGCATCCATCAACTACCTCCTGCTGATCATTTTGTATTTTGGAACTGAAAAAAGAGTGGTGGAAGGATACGGTCTGAGCCAGGGAAGAGCGTCCGTCCAGTGAGAAGTTCAGCCATGATGCAGCCCACTGACCAGATATCCACTATTACATGTAATGAAGAAAACATGCAGCACAGTGAATACTTTAGAACATGATACAACTTCATATTTAGTATCAGTTACATTGCATTTATATGTCACTTTTGTACAGAGTGACTTACTCTCTTCCCAAGTTTAAAGATTTACAAAAGCATAATGCAATAATATGATAAATGGGTGCTCATGAGACTATACAGGGACGCAACATATACAGTTGTATAGTTTAGAATGTTCAATAAATACTTATATATGTAATAAATCTTTACCGATGTATGTAATAAATCCTTTCAAACAGGTATTTTTCCTGATATGATGAAAATGGCTACCTCACTTTTAAAAAATACTCGTTGTAATTGTTTGTAAACAGCCTGGATAATTTTATGGAGAAATACGAGTTACTGAGTGACCATCAATGTGGGTTTAGGAGCAACCGATCAACATCCTTAGCATTGATGGAATTTGTAGAAAATATAGCTACGGCTATAGATAAGAAACAATATGCTGTAGGTGTTTGTTGATTTACGTAAAGCGTTTGATACAATTAATCATTCCTTACTACTGCAGAAATTGAAGCATTATGGAATAAGAGGTGTTACACTAAATTGGATAAGAAGTTATTTAAATAATAGGTTTCAGTATGTAAAAATTTATAATACTGTGTCACACTTTGGAAAAGTAACTTGTGGTGTTCCATAGGGTTCGCTATTGGGACCTAAGTTATTCATACTTTATTTGAATGATATTTGTACAGTTGTACAGTTAATAAGTTGAAATTCATTACATTTGCGGATGATATAAATGTATTATGTTCCGGACCAGACATTAAAGAATTATTGACAACAGTAGAAAAGGAGTTGATCATGTTAAAAAAATGGTTTGATATTAATAAGTTATCATTAAATGAAAATAAAACAACATTTATGGTATTTGGTGGTGTTAAGGCTAATTGTGAAATTAAATTATTCTTAAATGGAGTAAAATTTGTAAGAGTATATGAAACTAAATTCTTTGGAGTAATTTTAGATCATAAATTCAGTTGGAAGCCACATATAGAATATATTAAAAAGAAAGTATCTAAATCTATTGGTATTATTTACAAAGTAGGGGATTTGTTGAACAAGAAATTTCTGCGTATATTGTATTTCTCACTTATAATGCCATATATGTCATACTGTGTTGAGGTTTGGGGAAATACATGCAGGACATATATAGACCCTATAATTAAACTCCAGAAAAGAGTTATCAGAATAATTAATAAAGCTTCCTATCGTGAAACCACTAATAAATTATTTATAAAGTCTGGCATCTTAAAATTCTTAGACATTGTATACATAAAAACATTAGAAATACTATTTCGAGTAAAGAATAAAAGTCTTCCCACTAGTATTCAACAATTTTTTAAATTAAGAGAAAAATATAATTTAAGAGGGTTGTGTGTCTTTGAAATATGTAAAGTGAGAACTAATGTTAAATATAGACACGTTTCATTTTTGGGAGTTAAATTATGGAATGGACTTAGTGATGAGTTGAAATTGTGTAGATCACTGTTGAGTTTCAAAAAAACATTGAAAGGTAAAATAATTAAGGATAACAATGTAAAATGACTGAAATATGAAATAATTAAGAAGAATAATTTAGAGTAAATTGTGCTATGTTTTTTTCTTCTTTGTATTATTGATATTCTGAGTTATTTTATGGATTGTACAGGATAGGCAAAAATAAGCCTTGGCTTCAGCCTATTCCTTTTTCGGTTACAGAGTTTGTTTAAATTTTTGTTGTGAGAAAATGTTTAGTGGAAGCATGTATGGTAATATTGTGTCAGTTGATTGCACATAATTTAAGTATCGTATATTGTAAGAGAAATAAAACTATTCATTCAATAAAGGCCTTTAAATACAATGCTTGAATTCAACAACTCAACATGCATTTCCCCTCAAATCTCAATTGCTATGGTTGAGCTGTGATTTTTATAACTGCAGCAACTGGTAGCACAGCAAAAGGCCACATAAATAGTTTATTTGACCATTTATGTCCAAACCACAAACCACGCAAGATCACTGCTTTAGTTGTTCTGACTGACGTTGTACCTCACATTGAATCATCCAAAAAATTGAAAAGCTGGCCTAGTTTCTCTATAATTTCCCTCATCATTTCTTGTGTAATAAATTCTAAACAACTACAGAAGAAAAAACTATATATAAATATAACTGGTAGAATGATGTTTTCTTACATATATTTTGTGAATTACAACAACCACAAACTAAACACATGGATGCGTAAAGCTATTTCAGTACAATTTCCATTTTTTGAAATTGCTCATGATGTAATATTTCATCCGGTTGCAGCCCGAAACTTTATGATTGAGTCTATATGAGTACCTGTCATGTTGTAGTGCATCCAGTTGAGCATGATTTCTGGGGCTCGGTACCACCGGGTGGCTACATAGCCCGTCATTTCATCATCTGTGTGCCGTGCCAAACCAAAATCCAGGATCTGAGGGACGAAGGGATTGTTATTTATTTTTTATTTTTTTTAAAATAGAACAGATAGAGAAAGTAAGATGTGGAAACAGCATGCATGGCTGACTCCACATGATCATCTATCATACATGGTGAAACGCTTTCTCACCTTGAGCTCACAGTCTTCATTTACAGCCAAATTACTGGGCTTCAAATCCTGAAGAGAAAAGGGGCAAGAACGAAAATTGAGAACAGGATAGAGAAGCAACAGAGAGGTTTTGTGCCATTTGCTTTTGTTTTTGCTTTTCCCACCAGACATCATAAAAGACAGCCGACGTCATATTCAACATTTCGGCCTTCTGATAATGAGTAAGGTCGAAGAGAATTTGTTGCCAAGTTCAGGAGGTTTAATCAGTGTTAAATGTACCTTCAGACCTCAAGTGTAAATAAGAACATGAAGCAGAGTCATAACTTACTCTGTGGATGATGTCTGCAGAATGGATGTACTGTTGGAGAAAAAACAAAATCACAATGATTCAACCTTAATTGAACTCTCAGTTTAAACACAGTACAACTTTGTCTTAGCCAAATAAAAGAAAAATATGCATGTTATCAAGACAGATAACACTGTATCCAACATAGTAACTTGTGGTCTTCCATTGGTTTGTATGCCCTGAATTGTTTTTTTATGAGATGTTATGTTGATGATGGCATATACACCAATAATAATGGTTGATGACAGAAACAGAAATCAAGTCAAACAATTACAAAGAGGGTTCAGGAAGTAAAGTGATCATGGTAATGGACATCAAGTGTTGACCTCTGTCCGTGTTACTTTGGAGTTACTGTGTCAAATGGCTAAGCAGTTTAGATAAATAGTAGAAAGTTTAAAGCCAAGCTCCATAACATCATGAAGTTAAAGAAAAACTTTAAATAGGCCGGTTCTCATTCAATTGCCCATCAGTGTCTTACTAAATTGCTTGTGTTTCTACATCTATGCCATCAAGCAAAAATTATATTTAGTATGATCAATATACTGACAAAGGAGGAGTTGGTACATTACAGGAAAGTGCACCAGTGTTGAGCTGAATCCTTGTAAGAGCATCACTGACCTTTAAGCCTCTGAGAATCTGGTAGATGAGGAACTGGACGTGGTCATCTGTCAGCTTCTGACACTTGACGATGTTGTTGAGGTCTGCACCCATCAGGTGGGTCACCAAGTACCTGCAAATCAAACAGTGCAAATGATCAGATTTGATCTCCTAATGTCTGTCTTTGTCCTCTAAAACCTTAATTCATTTTCTTAATATGAGGCTGGGTATTGTTAAAAAAAATTCCCAAACTAGTACCAATACCGATACTTGACTTCGATGGTATCGAGGCAATTCCATTGGTGCCATAAAAGATACCCAGCCATGCTGACAATTATTGTTTGTGGTGGTATTTTAGTTTATGAAGTGCCTTTGTTGTAAAATGATATCCTAAAATGTTATTACAATGGGCAGTAATGGCTATATGAAATATTTAGTTATGTGTATCTTTCCTTGTATAAAATAAATAATTCACACACCTTCAAAAGGCAGAATGGGAAGGAAACAGATATAAAAGGTGGGAAAAGTACACTGGAAGGATTATTTCACTCATCTTCTCTTGTTAGCAGAATGTTTCCACAGCTAACCGATCACTTGAAAAAGGTCAACAATAGCAGAAGTGTATATGTGAAGTCTGCGCATGATTTATGTGCTCCATCTGACCTCACACCACTAGACCGGTTATTAGCTGGCCAGTAAAACATGAGCATCTGCTTCTCTTATATTGCAATAATTGGCCTGCTTTCACAATGATTCTGTCTTTATTACTGGTCATACGCAAAGAGAAAAGCGAAGTGTCACATCTTTATTTTGTAACCGCTGTGATGGGTGTGTGTGTAGCTTTATCTCACATTTCCACAAATGTGCAACATCCCGGTGACGCCACAACATGCGGCGGATTCAAGGACACTGATTGAGTATTCTGTGCACATAAGACACACACACACACACACACACACACACTAGCCCCAGAGACTGCCAGATGGCTGTTACCATGGAGACTAGCTGTGATGTGTATAGAGCACATGTCCACCCTGCATTCACCTTGCTGAAACCCGCCACATGCTGGACTGAATGAAGTTGTGAGCAGCAGAAATTATGATGTGTTTGGAACTCTGGTTCTTCTGTCGTGTTAATCGTGCAATCATCTGCTGATATGGGGGATTTCATTGTGTGAGAATGACAGGGAAATAAAGCTGTGGGAGAGCTTAAGACAGAGGGGAGGCAGAGAAGGAAAAACTAAAACACAGGAGAAAAGGTTTGACTTACACATCGTTGAACTCCTCTAAGCTTGTCCCTGGTGTGAAAACATCTAACAGACCAATCACCTGAAAGCAAAGAGAAAGGTCATTGGTTACAAAATAATTCCATAATCATTGAGTGTTTTTATCAACAGTCACTTGATTTATTTGAATGCAAACACATGGTTCTTATAAGAGGCTTCAGTTACCATTAGAGTAACATTTCTGCTATTTCTTTAGAATTAAATTACTTTGAATAGAATTACAGATATTGCAAGAATATATCAGCATCAGTCAACAAGCAGGAAACTCTTGATACACTCCCGCATCAAGGATGCTAACATAAATGTTATCCTTGTACTCCGTTTTAGTTACTAAGCCGTTTAGTCACATAAACCAGAGGAAGCAGCAAACTTTATCCGGTCATGTTTGTGCATCATGCTGACAGGACAAGCACCAGTCGTTTATTAATGTTGTGTCTAAGAGGGAACAAACCAAAATATACATATACAGACATCCAAAAGCAATGTGTCATGATTTATCAAGATTACAACAGCTTTAGAGATAAGGTATATTAAAGTGCCTTTCAGTCGGCAGAACTGCCACTTTCAACATCTCAAATGGGTAAACATGTTTTGACTACATGACAGGAAAGACAAAATGAAAAGTAATGAAAGTGAAAGTGTGATAGCAGGTATGTCATACTTGGATAAGGACTGTGTGAACACAACAAACATATTCATTTTCAGTTTGGAACAAAGCAAAAGAAGAAGAGAGAGAGAGAGAGACAGAAAACATATTGTAGGCCAATCATATTGATGTGTATCTAGTTCATGTATGTATATGTAGACATTCCTGCATGCTAACTGGCAAAGAGCAGCCTGAAGTGCCAACCCTGCCCCCGCCCCCCTGGAGAGAGACACCACTGGTGGATAGGTAAAAACACAAGAGCAGCCCACCCACACAGGGCACAGACGCACAGCTGATTGGTGGGCTGGAGCAACAACAAACGGCTGATTGGTTCACTCGGGCTTTCCAAAATCAAAACCCAGGGAGTCTCCTGGCAACAGTGTGAGCAAAACACAGAATCCCTCTCGGTATAAGGCATAGGTGGGTATTAAAAACACTTTGATGATAAAAGCACAGCTTTATGCAATATTCCCTAATATGATGAAACAGAACTTGGCAACAACATGCTCACTTATGATCACACACTACAACATAATCTTTAAAATAAGATGATTGGAGCACCACAGGGATTATATTTCACTGTTGTTATGACAGTCAGCTTTTTACAGACATTTGTATACACCATCTTCATGGTTCTGTATATCCTGAATAATCCATAATCCATCCATTAAAAACCTGTTTTTCAATTAAGTGCACCGAGGTGTTTTACCAGAAGTATCACTGTAACAATAATTCCCAAACTGCTTAACACGTTCAAGCTGTTCTTGCATAGAAATAAGGAACCCATAAAGAAAACAGCTATATTGGGTGCAAAATGGTGTTCATATTCAATTAAATAGGGTCTTAAACTGCAGGTGCTGGGTTTCCCCCTCTGAGACTTTCCAAACTGTTTCTTTTTTCCTCTATGCATGCGTCACGTAAAACTGCTGTGCTTTACAGAGCCTGCAGGTTGATGCTACCAGAGAAAGCACCAGTCCACCGTGTCACTCATCTGCAAACTCTCACAACAAGCCATTTCTACCCATCACAATGGACAACTACTGAGTGAACTCTATACAATGACAAACTTCCCCTTTTTTCCCCTGAAAAAACCTCAACAGAGACAGAAACTCCCAGACTTACTTTAACTCACACACACACACACACAGACACACACACACACACTGTTCACCAGATGACTTGCTCCCACACAGCACAAAGAAACCCACTACCTGCACACTCGAAAAATCATAACCAGTGCTATTGCATAACACAAGAGGATCCACACGATTTGGTTGGTCAAAGCGTTGGATGCTGGATGCACCAATATCACACAGGAACCAGGAACTGTGTTTGTGCTTTCTGAGTACTATTCTCATTTCTCTATTTTGTGCCACCTTGTCTCCTCGAAGGGAGGAGCGAGAAGCGAGGAGAGGGAGATACACATAGGTTGTATAAACAAACCATGGTGCAAGCGTGTGTAGAACTTATTTATGATGATCAAACTTTCTGCCCTTCACTATATTCATTATGCCATGTTGTGAACTGAAGAGTAAAAGTAAATCTTAAAGTTGTCATGGACACTGCTATGCTCATCAGAGAGATATAAAATATAGCTGTAACAAGAGAATGGACAGTTGATGCAGCTCTGCCACAACTCATGTTTAATTGACGTCTCTTTAAAAATGTATCTCCGAAGCACGGACGTCTCATTTGGTTAAATGCCAGTTGCATCAAATCCTCATTCCTCTTGTCTCTTCCTTGCCTCCTTTGCTTGCATCTCATGAGGAACAAACTAAGATAAGAGAAGAGGAAGTGAGTAAAGGAGTTAAGAATATACAAACTGAGAAATGAGAGAGTAAGTGTCTGCACAAGTAGAACCTACACACTCACACACAAACAGAAACCCAGGAAGGGGAACAAAAGCCGCTGCCAACCATTTTAAAGTAAAATTGCATGACTCCAAGTTGCTGCAGCAGATGAAAGGGGAAAGAACGACGCCACAGAAGGTGATACGACTGCAGTTGTAAACCTGTTTGGTGACTCACTGCTCACTAAGCGCTCCAGAACAACACGCTTTGATCACTCCTCCTCTAACAGGACATCATAACCACCACAGTCTGCCCCCTTGCTCGAGGCCAGCAGTGTACTTATACGTTTGTTTACACTGTCACACCTGAAACCAACACAAGAGACCGCTTTCCGCTTCTTCACATGTTGTTGCCATTTCATAAATCCACCTATAGTGTTTAGTTTCTGTTGGTGTGGCATGGGTTGGAGAGCTTTTACAGCCAGCTCTGCTCTATAGCGGGGCTGTTGTGACAAAGCATGTGTGTATACCATATAATCATTACATTGCCTTCAAACTGGGTTGAATTTACCTTCTTCACAAAAGCAGTCAAATGCAAATGGTAATTGGAACATTTTGACACCTCAAAGTGTATTTTTTACACTTAGTATTTCGAAACTTCCTTGTTGAAACATTTCGTGCTGTCATACAGCCGGAGCACTGCCATTAAAGGTGTTTACGGGTTTTGGTTTCTAGTTTGAACTCTCCATCACATGGCCCTCCACACATACATACATTCCTGAGTGCAGATCTTAATAAGCTCCAGCAAGGATACAAACAGCACAACAATGTAAGCAGTGGTGAGAAGTGCCTGCTTCTGAAGTTAATACTCACTGTGGAAATCTCATGCGCGCACATATGCAATCCTTACTTTAGAGCTAAACTACACAACAATGCACAAACACACAGTGTTGGGGAGACTTAAACTACATGTAGTTGAACTACATAGCTTAACTACAATTCACTGTAACTTGCTGGTAGTTAAACTACATTCATATTTTGTGCCGCGTCAAGTATTTCAACTAATTTTTGGGTCATTTTTTGTGGTTTAAACTACTCAATTTACAAACTACAATTTTGGCCAATAACATGAACATTTTTTTTTATAATAAAAGACCTATATAATATACATTTTATTTTATTTTTCTTTGAAAAAAAGGCATGAAACATGTCATGACATGCTAAGCCAACGCTGCCTCTGATTGGCTTGCCCTGGCAGCACTCAAATGCTCCACCGAGTGGGTGGGTCTTGTGCCAAGGAAGGCAGTGCAAAGATGTTTTTAGTGCCAAACAGAACCGACTGTCTGATAAAAACTTTGAGAGACTGCTCATGTGTCGTGTCAACAAGCGATTCTGCCCTGGCATCTAGTTCTAGTGCCTAAGTGCTAGTGCCTCTGAAGTTCTTGTGATGTTGCCCAAAAATGTCAGCTTTTGTTCTTTAAAACATAAAACTTGAGTTGAGAGGCATACTTCTGCTGGCATGTGAATTTTATGTTGGCTATTAAATTTTGTTTCATATACACCATATGTTGATTTATTCAATGCTGAGTTAAATGAGTATAATAAGTATAAGTAGTTGCTCAAGCTACTTTTTTAGCAGTAGTTTTACAAACTACATTTCTCCAGGGGTAGAAATGTAGTTTGCTCAAACTACTGCCAGGCTGAACTACATGTAGTTTTACAAGCTACGCTTGCAAAGTAGCTTCCCCAACACTGCAAACACACACAGTGAGGCGGTGAGGTGAGGGTGGGTCGGTTAGTTGCAGGTGACTCACATTCTCGTGCTTCATGTGTTTGAGCAGCCGCAGCTCTCTGTAGGTTCTCTTTGCGTGGATGATGGACTGGAAGGGTCTGGACAACTTCTTCACTGCTACCTTCAGGCCCAACTTCACATCGTACGCAGAGCTGGAAGACACATGGCAAAGTGTTGAAACCGATGGAACCTTGATCTTAAAACATAAAAGGCATCAAATCAGGCTAATAACAATGGTCATATCAAAACCTAAATCACTTCTTTTGATTGAAACTGAGAATGAGATGTTTCACTAGACTGCGTAGGTGGCCTTAGCTGAGTAAACAAAGCAAATAATTGCATAACACAGAGCTCTTGGTTTTGCCTCTTATACTCTGCAGCCAGAGGATGTAGGGGGGGAGCATGACAGAATGTGTTGTCAAAAATCAGCTGCATTGTGTTCAACAAAACAATAGCGTGAAAATCCAAAGTGTGAAGTGCAACAGGAATTAATGAAACAACATATTGGTCAGTCATTATATGCCTACAGAACGCAGTGTTCAGACAGTGTTCCCTTTTTATATTCATGGTGTTTACATGTTGCAGGATGTTGGTACCATAGATGTAACGCAACTATAAACTTGACGCCTGCCACTGAGAAGCTGTTAAATTGAAGCTCCATTTGATTATGTATCATTCTTAACTAATTTGAAAAATAAACTGTCAGTTTGTGGAACCAAAACATAATCACGAGAATAAGAAAGTAAGAACCAAGGTACTACACAATATTTAATAAAAACAGAAACAAACACAAAAACGACACACATTAAAAAAAAACATCTCATAAATGACTCTGACCCACATTCACCCCTGGTATCTAAATAACTGTTTTGACTTCATTTGAGCCTATATACCAATTTTACACATTAATTAGTAGTATAAAGGCTATTGTGGCTCCAGAGGAAGCTGCACGTTATCTGATAAACTTGTGACATCACTGAGTGGCTAAGTTGCACTATGTGTAATGAAGGCGATAATACTGAATGATATGGTCAAAAAGTGATAATGCAATTATTTTGAAAGATATTGCGATATAATTCATGATTATTATGGATGATTACATTTTACATCACAAATGTCATTCATGATGATGTGGCATTTCTCCTGGTCTCTGCCATACAAACATGTTTTATTACATCTGGAGAACAACTTTGTAGGCCAGAGGATCTCTGCAGCACTACAACATTTTACCTTTAAAAAATATTTGCAGTTCTTAGTCATATTGCAATTAAATGTGCAGCCCTAGTAGGCGCCAGGTTTGTAAAAGGAAGAACATCTCTGGTCCTGCTGTTTCTATTGAGTCCAGTGTTGTAGGAGAGCAATTCTAGACCAGTTGACTGCTTTTCAAACCTGGTACCTACATTGCCCACTATACAACGTAATCTCCACATCATATCACTGGGGACACTTTATCAGATTACACGCAGCTTCCTAATATATGCAGTTGTACTCTCATAGACCTATAAACACTTTAATGTGTAAAATTGGGGAAGATATCCTTTAAGTTCAATGAAAGGCAGCACCTCCCCTGAGATTCTGCTGGAGCTGTCCCAATGAGTATGTTTGCTTTAGTCATCATTCAACTTTTCATTCATTATTGTCACCATTGAGTCACTGCAGAAGAAAACAAGAAGCAGGTGCGGCAAAAAGAGCACAAAGAAAGTGTAACATAAGAGCTGAGGGGGCTGTAAAAAAGCAATAAGCAAACACCGTTAGCAAAAAGATATAGATAATCTTCCAGGGATGGATGGTAACTGTCCTTTTGCCAAGATAAAGGATTAATCAACCTAATCACACTGTAAAAATGAAGACAGACACTGTGAGGGTGGAAATAAGTGAAGCAGATGAGCTTTGTCTCCCAATAAGCCTGACATTGCTGCATTTCCTGTGTCTGTGAGGGAACACAACCCACTTAGAATAAACCACATTCCTTCCAGGTCAGTCACTTAAGCTGCATCACAAATGGATGATTGCAAAATCAGTAAAAAAAAAAAAAAAAGTGCCGACATAAGTATTGTTTCCTCTTATTGTGCTCGAACCATGTGGGTGGAAAAAACCTGAAACTACTTTTTGCAAACTCCCTCGCACACAAAATAAATCCAGAGTAGCAGAAGGGAGGGGTTAGAACTCATTCATATATTGGTGCAAGCTAGCAAGCTTTAACTATCTGGACTACTGACCCAGCTCCAAGTTGCACTGTGAGCTACCCGAGAAGAGTTTAGTTCAAGGCCATGTCAACATACTAGAGGAGGAGATGAGACTGATATCCTCTCAACATGCTTCACTAACCCATCAAGAGATTTGAACTGATGACCTAATAACCTCACATGACTGGAAGTTCAGCACATCTTTGTTTGGAGTATCGACTACTAGTATCATTAAAAATGATCTGAGTAATTGCTCAAAATGATAGTCCTGAGTAGCATGCGCACGTCCATAACAAGAACATTAAGATAAGCAGTGTGTTTTTTCCAGTAAGTCAGAGATAATCTCCCACACCCAGTGCACTCCATGTTCCAGGCTTGCAGAACTTGCATGTGTGTCACTTGTGAGGGAAAACCCATACCGAGCAAAGACAGAGTATACTGAAGCGAAATGACAAAACAAAGTCACATGTGTGCCGTCTTTGAAACTGCTGCTAATCTGCACGACAAACAAGTCGGGTCTAAGCAACAGAATCCAGTTAGTCCGTAATTAATGGAAGTGCAATAACGAATGTCCCATAAAAATGTAGGCTGTAAAAGGAGAAGCATTATGAGAATGACATCACTGGGAAGGAGTGATCGTCAGCAGTATGTTGACCAACAGAGACACAGAGAGAGTACACGGGTAAATGTGTTTACTGTATATGGACTCGATGAGATGTTTGTAGTGAGTGTTCTGTAATCATTTCAAGTTGTTTGAGAAACCAGGTTCACAACAAAGCCACAGCTAGTGGTTGCTTTCATTTTCAATTAATCCATTATTTTGACATTATGATGTCTATGTACTGGGCTGCAGAGATATCTACTGAAGTTAGCATGCTAACCAGCTAGCCCTTGATCGCCCCAGTCCAAAGCTCCTGTGCTAGCGATGTAAACATTCACGTTCCCCTGGTCGCCGAGCTCCGAGTCCAGTCCGCTAGCTGCATGACTAACTGAGCTAACTAACTCAAAGCATCTACAGTTAGCAGCAGTTAGCGGTTACTCTGGTGATATGCTGGCCCCTACTTTTTTTTGGTATGAATTTCACAGGTGACCAATTCTTACATATTGCACCTTTAGCATTGTTTTTCCCCTCCTTGTCAAATCTGCACACGTGCATGTATGCATGAGATTCCTTTTCATAGTCTGAAATATAGGTGCATTTCTTTCACCTCTGTACATTCAGTATTAAATCTGATGGTAAAGTCAGAACCGTACTGGAATCTTACACTTAACAAATATTGAAGATGAGCACCGCAGCGAGAAAATAAAACAAAAACATCCTTGTGCACGTTACCATGAACAATAGTGAGATTAATAAAAGCACAACCTGTGTTACAGGCATTTAACTGCTCAGACACGTCATCTAGACACAGGTCAAACAAGAACAGAGATACTAAGCCAGCCTGCCTAACCCCTTCAGCTGGCCTAACAGTCAAATGATAGTCAAATGCAGCACTGCACCATCTAACATATATGCCACGTGTTTCAAGTTGTTCGTGAGGGACTTGAATTTAAATTACAATATCTGACAATCACTTCTTTAGAGCACAGATGCACATATCTGTGCTGTGCTCACTTTTAACAACAGCTTGATTATTAACTGTAAACATTACATTATTATAATATGTTCATAAAAATTGTCTCAGCCATCAAGGAAGGACACCATCAGGCATGTTACTGAAGGCTCTCAGTTGAGACCTGCTTTTTAATCTGTTTATGCAACTGACATGAATTTATAGCCGTGAGATGAACATCCTGTTCCCAACAGCAAGTACTAGATGAAAGATGTGGAACCGTTTTTTGATGAGCATATTTTACATATTCAGCAGTAATCAGTTCCGCATTCACTATCATCATCCAGCTGTCTGTTATCCCGGGTCTAAATGGGTTTTAATGCTGACCTTTTTCTTTGGTACACATGATGAGCGTGATGATTTATTAACCAGCTCCTTTAAAAGAACCAAGCTTACAGTGATTATGACCACAGTGACAGGAGGATAACCTGGTTAAGATGTTTACACAGCAGCAGCAATAACCTCTTCTCATTTCCACGATCCAGCTTTAATTAAATTATCACGCGTTACATAAACACGCTCATTTTCCGATCTGCTCTGCTAACACAATATTGATGAAAGTGAACCACTCACCTATCCCTCCTCCACCTCCAGGACAAATGGCTTCCCAAGTCCATTTGGTCCATTGTGTTTTGAGTTTGACAAGTTATGTATGCCTCTTTTCCATTCCTTCATGCATCCTGACACATTTGAAATTATTAAAATTCAGTTGCAAAAACTTGTCATCATGTATGTCTTTATGCCAAGGGCTCTAAAGCCTGATCCATAACTTTAGACCAAAATGACAGGCTTTACGCTTCTGACATCACACACAGCCATATACCCCACATGACTGAATGCATGTGGCGCTAAAGTCATGTAAAATTGCTGGTTTCATCTTAAGCCTCCTGTTTGTTTGGAGAGCTGACAAGTCAGTACACACTTCACTGGGGTTAAAACCAAGTGCGTCAACCAGAACACACCACAATAATTCAACTTCTCACCACATCAGCCTCATCATATAACCCTTAATCAGCAAAATATGTAATGTTGCATATTGTCTCTAAAAACAAAGTCAAAAGGCTGTTATTGGACATGAAGACATGATGTCATGTGAAAGCAAGCTGAGACAAAGTGATGAAAATATGCATGAGCTGCTGCTGGAGGCTGAATAAAGTAAGAGTGAACATAAACATGTGCTAGAAATATAACAAGTATAGTAATTATATATATTATATTATTACTTGAAAATAAGAACTGTTGTGTGCTTGTTACCTTAGAATGAGCCCTTTATATCTACAGAGGGAGCAGGTCCTCTTCCACAGAGTCTGCCATGTTGCAACGCCATGTTTCTAGGGTAGCCCAGAACAGACAAACCAAACACTGGTTCTAGAGCAGGGCTGCAACTAATGATTATATTCTGTACTGATTATTCTGCAAATGATTTTCACTATTGATAGACTGAGTATTTAGTATGCAAAATGTAAAATAAAAATGTGTGGAAAATGCTCATAACAATTCCCCCTTTCAAAATAGTAAGCAAAGATTTTTTTCTCTTGGTCAATTGTCACAGCTCTACTCTAGAGAGTGAATTTACTGGGCCACCGTAAGGGAGGTAGAGGAGAGGGGTATACAGTTGGTTGCAATCTGCAGCCACGCTACAAGATGCCAGGCAATCCTAAATGAGCTGCAGCTTTAAGATGGGCCTTTGCTCAGGGGACTCTTTGTGATCTAAATATGCTGAAAATTGTTCTCAAAACACACCAACAACTGTTTCAAATGTCACTTTGTTTTCAGAAAGAATTTATGTAGAATATCCTTGGAAATGTTTATACAAATGCTTTGTTTGGCAACAAATGCTTTTGCTGATCTGTGCATATCTAATCTAAAACATGTCGATGTTATTTTCTAGCCATAATTAATTTTTCTGCACAGAGCTGAAAATAAGCCATTCATTAAATATGCATTCATGCCCCGTGGCCTGTATGGGTCGGGTGCTTGTTTCTGCTCAGCTGAGACACATACACTGAATAACACGAGGCACTCGGCAGCACACAGTCCATAGTGTAATCCCAGCCAGCAGCATTCACTGTAAACACTTTCTTTCCACACCGACCTTGGATCTTCTCCAAGTCTGACATTTAGAATATAGAACAAAGGTCAGAAATAATAATAAGGAGAAAGTGGTGGTCTTGTATCTGACTGACAGGTTGACGAGGACATTTATTTTAAAACCCATAGTACATGCTTTCCATATTAATACTCAGCAGAGAGCTTGAGGAACGCCATGGCAGCAGCAACAAAGACTGATGGCTGAGTCCAGCTGACCAACAGCCGCGACATGCTGGAGTAGGTGCTGCTGTGAGGTTATTTATACTTTTCAGATACCTTCTGAAGGGTTTTAAGGACAACATGCTGTTTGGGTCACTGTGTCGGCAGAATTTATTTTAACTGATACTATCAAAAGGCTTCAGGACAATGAGGTTTCCTAGAAATAGGCAGTCATCAGTTTGCTTTGGTTGGGGATACAGTCAAACACAGAGGAACACACTGCAGGATTTCCTCGAAAGGCAAATAAAAGGTAGCTTGTGACAGACAAACAACGCAGCTGGCTTTTTTTTGTAGGAGTGGGAACTGATTCAGATTCTTGGTGTCACGATTCCATCCAGACACCAAACTAAAAAGACAGAATGGGGTGCACGATTTTCAGGCTCTTGCTCAACTGATATGCAATATGAAACACAAATGGCCATTTGAGCTAACTGAACATGATGAGGGTACTTTTCTGACTCAACAGGAATATAAACTACAAGTGGGAGCATGCAGCTTTTTTTAATTAAAAAAAAACCTGACTATTAATTTGGAAGCATGTTACAGTTTCTGTCTCTCTGAAAACAATGATGTTTAACTTGTATTTACTGACTAACATCACTGGGTAAAAAACAAGTTGATGTGTGTGCATTCTGAAGAATGAGGAAGAGTTAAGTAAGTACATTGACGTCATCATCTGAGAGTGCAGAGGCACAGATTATTTTCTGTTTTGGTAGCCTCTGAGCCCTTGAGATGCAAAAGGGTCACATGCCAACCATTTCTGACTAGCAAGCTGCAAGCAGTGTCACACCTTTTCTGAAAATGCTAATTCTATTATCTTTAGTATGTGTTTGAACCATCCCACATAGAGAATTTCAGTTCAGAGGTGGCAATAAGTCACAAAAATAGTCTCTTATATTAGCTAATATTCTTCACAGTTAAAACTATTCATAAAAACTGAAAAGTAAGAAGTAAGAATACCCTACATCTACACACCCTACAAGAAATCACGGTAGCTACTACTTTATATTTACCTGACTCTCAAAATTACTCTGCCATAACTACTTACACACAAGATCATTTGCCACTAAATTCAATGCAGTTCTACTGGCTTACCATCAACACATTTTGATTTGTTTTTGTGCTTTGTTTTGCTCTTGTCTATCTGGTAAACGGAAACACCACTGTCCCAGATTTTATTCTGAAAATAGAAGGAATGGTTTTACAGGATGACCCTTCACTTCCAGGACAAATTAAACAGGTGAGGACCTGCACTCAGTTTGAGTCTGCTGCAGTCAGGAGATTTAAACTTCCAAAGGTGAGCATCGACCATTACTAGTGTGAGAAACCTGGCTCAGATGTCCTTAGTTATAAAATTTCTCGTGCCCAAATCATCTGTTATGCTGATGATTCTGTCCTTCCTCCAGCACAACAATCTAATTCAAGAAATTAGGGCTGCAATTGTTTTCATGATTGATTAGTCTGCCAATTATTGCAGGTCAGGAGGCAGAGCAGAGGGTCGTTGGTTCAATCCACTGTCCCTAGACGTTGCAAAGCACTCGGTAAGACTTGATTCCTGAAAAGCACCATCTAAAAGCAAGTCCATTTACCATTTAGTTTCACACTGAATTTGTTAATTTCACTGTACAGATCTTAAAGCCCACAGGAGCAATGTGATTGTGACTTTGGGTTATATATAAAAATGTAACTTGACTGAATTGACTTGACCTTAATCGTTTGCTCTGCAAGTCAGAAAATAGTCATCAATTTCCCAGAGCCCAAAGTGACTCTTCAAGTCGCTTCTTTTGTCCAATGAACAGACCAAAACCCCGGAGCCTCTTCATTTCCCATCAAACATGACAAAGAAAAGCAGCAAATAGCAAATCCTGTGACATCTATGCTTGAAAAAAAACTTAACTAATTAATCAATTATCAAAATAGTTGGCAATTGATCGTCTTTCCATCAACTGAAGGTTTGACCAACTAGTCTCTGCAGCCTTCCTGAAGATACATTACATGTTATTCAGCACCCCTAACTGTCAAAGCCACACACACCCCACAGCTGAAGGTGTGGAAGTAACAGTAAAGTTAAAAATGACAGTACGATGCCATCCGTGACTTTATGATGACTAAAGGCGTCACAGCTGAGGCCACTACCTAACCTCGGGACTGTGAGTCATGGGTGTACCACAACGGGAGAAAGGGTGACATCATTCTAGAGTCATCATCCTCTTCGGATGGGCTCCTATAGAAAGCTCTCACTATGCACGAGGGGGGCCTACTTTCTGAAAACCACGTGACCTTCTGGTACCCTGCAGGCTGCACCCAACTAGAAAATGCACAGTGCGTGCAGTGTGCGGATGTGTAAAGTGCCAGGTTGTAAGACTACAATACTATTGTAGTGGAAGGTGATTCTCTGGCGAGGTCTTTGTGGAGCCTCATTGTTTACTGAGCACAGATCATATCTCACGAGGAGGCACCACTCTGGAAGATGATGCAAGCAGGGACATGCCACTGATCAGCCCTCTTCACGAGAAACCACTGACAAAACGATTAAAAAGGCAGCTCGTCTAACACGTAAAAGACCAACTTTGATCCCGAGAGCTGCCAGTGCGTTTGCTGGAAATCAGCACACACACACACACACACACACACAGGTGTTTACGGGACAGCACAACAAATATGTGCACAATAACAACTGAAATAATCCCCACCCGCCGAAGAAATGCGAGCCGCCCCGAAGCGTGCACGACGTGCCATCAATTCAACATTAGCCAAAAGTACGAAAAGGTAAACAAAAGGCACGACTAATCTGTCCCGTTTCTCCCTCTGGCACCGTCTACAGATCGATAAGCAGCCCGTGGGAAGACAACTCCGACGGGCCTCTGTGGGTGGTGGGAACCCGCTCGGCTGTTGTGCAATGGTGCTGTCGTTAGTGCTCTGCAACAACTGCTTACCACACGGATCCGTAAGCGCCGGAGCCGACTGGAGACAAGTGCTGGTACCTCTCCGGGACCTCCCACACGGTTTTGTTGAGCTCCTGTCGGTAGAAAGTGGGTCTCTCCTTCTGCGACATTCCTGCGGATTTACTAGCCGCGCAGTGACAAAACAAGGCAGCGGAAACTTCTGCCCCTCTCTCCTCTCTCCTCCTCCCCGTGTGGCACGACGTGGTGAGCTGCTGCTGCTGCTGCTGCTCCCTGCTCAAACTCAAACTGAGGCGGTCCCGAATCACACAGAACTTCAGCCAACCTGTCGTGCAAATTCGGTGCAGCTGTGCAAAACAGACTCTCAGCCTCTCCGTGCACGTCGTTGGGCCGTCTGGAGACAACTTCCTCCACAAAACGCACTCGGGTCAGGAAGCTCAATCAGGACTAGCTTTCGCTAAAACGCTCGCCCTGTTCTGGGCTCCCTTCGCTGGGGCGCGCGGAAACGTGAACGCGTACGTCTCTTCGTCACTGCGCGCTCCCGCATATAATTATTATTTTTTTTATCGCGAGAACTAGGTCGCTATCGGGAAACCAGGGGATATCCCATCTGTGCTGAGGAGATGAGTGGGAATCTCCCTCTGTCAATCACCGACCATACTAAAATTACGTAAGAGCAGCTAACAGTAACACCTGTGTTTACTGAAACATATCTGACTGGAAACTGAAAACTGCATGTCTGCAATGTTGCCACTCAGCCTTCCTTTTAAATGTACACTGTTAAACATTTTGTTGGGGATTCTGCATGAAAACTTCCCACATATATTAAATACAATTATTCTGTTTGGTAAAATATTTGTTGTTAAAGCTCAGTTAAGAAACAATTTTAATATGTCAATATTAATATGGAGGCTTAACTTCAAACCTAGAGATAAAACAGATTGGTCTGTGGTTTAATGGGCACTGATTGTGGGTGTCCTTGACACGTTTGTTTATGATGTAAAACATAATACTGATTTCGAAAGTACCAGTATTCACCCATTTATCAGGCCTGTGGCACACACCTTAATTTGGCAAGTGGCGTCATTTGTTTTTATGAGCTGCATAATAATTGAAATGGAAATCATCTGTGTGTAATCAGGTGTGACAAGGAACTTTGAGCTGATTATGCTGGAACGTCAATGTCGTTTGTTATTAAGACAAAGGATCATTACAAACAAGCTTTTTTTCCTTGGGGAAATTTTGACATGTCACAGTATGAAAAGCACTGGCGTAAGAAATAAAATGAATAATGGCTGAAATTTTGCTGATTCAGTTTCCTATTTCTGGTATTGTGCTTACTTAAAAAGAATAAAGCCATTATTAATGTTATTAGTTCTACAGAAGACTACGATTCCTCTGCTGCAGGGAAAAAGGGAAGCCCAATCGGGGAATGGAAACAAGACAATTCCCAAGGTGTATAATAAACAATGGAAATATAGTTTTAAATCTGCTGAGATCAAAAAATTAGTGTTTCTAACAAGGCCAGTAGATGCAGAAGTCACCATGAGGATAACGGTAAGAGTAGGGGGGGTACAGGGAGACGCTGCCTGGGTGCCTCATAGTATTTGGACAAAGAATATGGAGAAAGGTTTTAAAGCCTGACAGAACTAGAACAAGATTTTTGATCCTTATAATAAATGCTTTGTTTTGGTGGCAGTACGTCACTGCACATTAGCAGAAATACATAATTGATGTCCCCACCATCATGCAAGGTGGAGACATCCTTGTGCTGTGGGAGTTTCTCTGCGGCAGGGCTTTCTGTGAGGGGAAACTGGGATGAGATGATGAGAGATTTATTTTACAGCAAGACAACAACCCCAAAGATGAAGTCAATGCTACACATAGATAGCTTTAAAAATGAATTGTGTCCAGGAATGGCAAAATAAAAAAGGTCAAGAGATTGTGGCAGGAGTTGATAATTACTGTCCACTAATACCATAATGTGAATTGACAAAGCTTGAGCAGCTTTTCAAAGAAAAATGTTGACCGAATTGCAATTACCACATGTGTAAATCTTACACAGATCGATCAATGTAAATATGACAGACTGGAGGCTGTGGCTGCTGTCAAAACTACCTCGATAAATATGAACTTGAGGAAGGTGAATACATAAACATTAAATTAAATTAATTCGTCCTTTGTCAGACTTTCTCTGCTTTTTATGTGTCCTGTTGATCAGTGCCAAAAAACTGAATTACATCTGCTGCGATTGAAGATTTTAAATCAATAAAAAAACAGGGTTACAAAACAACCACACATTGTATAGGCGCTAAATGTCATATGAGATCTGACATTTGATTTTCCAAAAACAACAAACACAGAGATTGTACGATTAATCTTTTACTCAAAATTGCATTGCATCCCCTCCCAAAACAATTTCTTTTTTAAAAAAATTAAAAACTAAGGTGGCAGAATTACACTCAGAATGACAGTATGCAATTATTAGAGGGTCTGATGAGCACCATCCCTATTTGGCATTGCATTTTAATCTTCAGACAAGTCTGTTACAGCAATCTAATTGTCACAATATGTTGAGTTATTACTCTTCTTCTCTCTGTGAGATTGTGTTAGAACGTTTGACTCCTGCATCACTTAAAGTTCAATTTGTAACAATTTGTGGCATTTAAAAACATGTTAACTAGTATTAGAAGTCAAAGGAAATACAGCATACACCTGTGCAAAATGTGTATTTCAAACCTTGAACAAAGTCTACGAGATGCAAAACAGCGCTGTTCAGAAAAGAGATGCAAAGAATGTAAAATATAGTATACACAAGAACGTCTTCATATATTAGCTTTCCCCTCCACCATTGACAGAAGTGATACAGAGAAGAAAAACGCATAGTTTGGAGCAAGCAGAATTGATCATCAGTTTGATCACACTTAATAACCTCTGACATATCTTTATTGGTCATATCTTTTTCCAAATATATACATCTAGGCTAGTTTAGGTTGTATACATGTATAACGTATAATGAACACACTGCTCTTCGATCTTCTGCATCCTTCAGTATAAATATTTATGGGGTGTGGATTGAGACAACCAACTGTACAACCCTACAACAGAATGACTCAACAGGCTCCCTCCTCTATAACAACTGCGAGGTGGATTCAGGATGCCCTTCATGTCTGTAGTGCACACACATTATTATGGGAGGAGTTATTGTACCCATTCACCAGAAGGGGGCAGCACTGGCTAGTCTTTTGCATGGGTCCATAGGGCCAATGGGGTTTCATCAATCATGTAATCCAAAAGGTGTCCCACGACAAGGATTAGCACATAACCATGGAGATGAGTCCATCCCCGGCCTGCAGCCCACCAGTTTCTTCCAGTCCAGTCTGGCTCTTATCATTTTAAGAAGACAATGTAGAACGCCATGACCAAACAGGAAATCGCCACGGCGATGTGAAGCCGCGTCCCGATTACCGCAGCTGGAAAGGGAGATGGAGAATAGAGAGGGCAAGGGAAAAAAAATTACAGGTCAATGAAACAATGACCGAGAATAAAGTTTTGATGTTGATCTCTCTCTTTTGGCCCTGTTCACAGTACACATTCTGGAAGAGTGCAGGAGGAAATAATAACATCAGTGATGGCTTGGCTAGGTGCCATTAAAATATCCGGTTAAGCTAGTATGCCAATGAACCAGTACACACACAAGACCTATGACAAATTAAAAGGAAAAACCTGAATAAATGAGTGGAGAAACATGGCTCTGTTGGGGGGCATTTTACCAGCTAAACTTGATGAAGTCTTGATGGGAGTGGCCTTTTCCAGGTTGAGAACGCACCCATCAGTACGTCACGACATATCACTGAATGATTTGATTAGTGTGAAAATAATGACAATTGTGTGATGTGGCCTTTGCAATCACCAGATCTCAACCAAATTAAACACATATAGGAGAGTTTAGACTGACGTCTTTGACAGCGCTCTCTACCACCAAAACACAAATAAGGGAATAACTTTTGGAAGAGAGGCGTTCCACCCTTATAAACGAGTTCTAGAGATTTGTAGAAGGCACTTTGAAGCTGTTCTGGCAGTACGTGGCAGCCAATGCGTTATAAAGACATTTTACATTGGGTTTTCCTTTAATTTGTCTCCATCTGTGTTTGAGATGCAACATTCATTAATGTCATTAATTACATTTAACACTTTCCCTGTTACAGCATGTCAAAAAGTCGGCGGTTGTGAAAAAGGATTATTGGTGAAGAGCATCAGTACACATAAGACAAACTTTTTTTTTTTAATTTTTTTGGCAAAACAGCATCAAATGTTTTTACTGACCATATCAGTCACCTGACATAAATTCTCTTAAGCTGGTGTTTAACTGGCTGAAGATGGAAATGAAGTAAAATGCCCTCAAAACAAGCAGGGAGTAAAGATGACCTTAGTAAAACCTGGGAGGGCATCACCAAGATAGATACAGACTGTCTGTTGTGGTCTGAGGGTCACAGACTTCAAAGGCATTGAGTGCAAAGGATCTGCCTTAAATACTGATGATGGAGACTTAATTTAAGTTTGTGTTCACTTATTTTTGGTCCCCTAAAATTGGAGTATTTACAGTGTTTAGAAACACAAATGAACACAGTCAAATAATAGCAGGAAGTTGTTGGCACCAGGTCCCCACTGCTAATGCTAGAGAAAATGTTCAATGACTCCATAGAATGGAGAGGAATTGAACATGCATGACTGCTTTATGCACCAAGATGATATTTCTCCAGTTCTGTAAACTCCTCTGAGTCTGCACTTTAACATGCATTTGTCTCCCTAGAAAGACACACAAAAGATGTCAATGACACTGGCGACATCTTCCCCTATTTTAATGTTTTAGGTATTCCCATATAAACACTATCTGCAGAAATCACATGTGTTTGCTGAATCAGCATTTTGTCAAATTAATTACACCTCTACCTTTGTAGAAGACGCCCCACACTCCTTTCTTCTCTGACAGCAGCCAGCTGTTGATGCGAGGCACCTTTTTGAGATATGCACAGGTGCAGATGAACAGCAGCCCAAACACCACGATGCCATCGAAAGAGTACACTGTGGAAGAAGGAACAATATAAGATCACACTGCTCACGTCTGCCTTAGATGCCAGCTAGCTAAACTTATTCACATTGTAAGTTACAAAACAAAATGAGACAAACACAATTCACAGCTATAAAATATGAAGAATAGTATCTAAAAGCAACTTTCTCCACTACATTAGATAATTTAAAGACTAACACATACACCTTGTTTTGTGGTGGATTGTCTCTTGATCCTACATGTACAAGCTCTGTTGTTGACTGTGTTTAGTCCAGTGCTGCTTACAGTAACAACAATATTATCTAACGTTCATGTACTCACATTAGTAGAAAAAGGGTTGATATTTCAAGGACAAACCTCAGTGACGTGCTAACAGGTCTTCCTCTTTAGATTGTAGTTGTGATCTAGCTATCTGGAATTTTTAGCATGAGCCTCTGATAGCCTAACGTTAGTCAATGCTAGTTAGCAGGAAACCTTGTAGCAGCACAAAAATACGATGTAACAAGCGTATTTGTTATTGAGGCCTCCAAACCGCTCACTTAAACTGTTATTGTAACACTGATGAAATGAATGAAGAAGAATTAGGTTTGGTGCCAACAGTCTAGCAGTGCTACTCAGGGCCACGTCTACAGCTAACATAGCTTCCACCTTAGCCTTCCGTCTACGAAGTAACGTTAGCTAGCCCAACTTGAATGTCCTGTTCTGCTGCTGACGCTTCTAAGCTAGTTGCATAATGAAGTAAACCTACCATTTGTCATATTCGCAGGTTGCTCTTTGACGATATTCTATGACTGTTTATTCATTGAATCAGCAATCCATCATGTGTTATAAAGTGGAGATATGATGCAGTGGACTTCGCTTCGCAGTCACTGAGTTGACATTTCCGGTTTCACTGGCTTACGTTCTTCTTCTACGTTAATGGATTGTTTTTGTGCATCTCGCATTACTGCCATCCACTGGACTTGGTGATTTATCGCTACATTTTATATCTTAATCTGACTCTTTTGTCTCATACATCCTTTCAATACATTTACTTTACCATGAAGAATCGGGCAGCCTTTATCTCATCTCATTGTACAGAATTTCCTTCTTTTGTTGAACGTTTCCCACAAATTACATTTCTTACAACTCAAGCCAAGCCAAATTGAAACATATTTGGAAAAAGCTAAATTGAATTATTCCTATTCATGTAGCATGTGTGTACATTTTTACCAGGTAATACATGACCACGGTCACCATCTATAGTGAGGAAATTTACATTTTGCAGTCACAGTGTCTTTTGAGAATATGTTGCTAACAAATGGGCAGGACTGATCATATAGACATACTCCACGTGGGAAGACAGAAATAAATATTTGGGGCACTAAGAGTTAAGAACACGTCTTACCGAGGATGTGGCTGACACACTGCACTCCGCCATATAGGACATAGAGGCAGCACTTGCAGTAGAAGGAGGACAAGAGTAGGATTAACAAAGTGGTGAAAAATGCTGGCTCTGCTGCAACTCTGAACCTGGACACACCTTGGACACACACAGAGCGATGAGGATTAAACTGAGCTTCCATCCACACTATAATGAGCTGACACCACTGTAAAAAAAACACCTCCAGCTCATGCCCTAGGGGGCCACCATGGACCAATTAGTGCTGATAGCCATCAGCCATTCCAGAGTGCTTTCTGTCCAAAAACACATTTGTCTCAGCCATACAAACCACTGCTACTTTACAATTTTCCCCAGAATAAATCGTGAAGTGCAAGTCTGTACAGTTTGTAGCATATTTTGGTAACAGAATCGCATATGAAGTGCACAAATTAATAAATCAGTAAAATTGTGCACACATGCTCCTTTTAACAGCCATTGTTTCAAACTTACTGAATAAACTAGACTCACACAGGCAACATGGTCAGGCTGCAAATATCCAACTGTTTCTATAACAATATAATGTACAAACACAGTACACACGACACCTGTCACACTGGGTTATGTAATGCAAATGTATTGTGATTCCTATGCACATGCCTAAACCTGGGCAATTCTGCTCATATTAACTGCATCTATACTTCTTTTTTTTTTTTTTTTCTTACCTCTATTACCGTTTAATATCACAGTTTTTGTCATACGCAAGTCTCAATTTATCATTCAAACAATGATTTAACACTGCCCATATTTTGCATCACAGGCAACATCCACTGCCGCTATTTTCGAAATCCTCTTACATCGTCATTTGCACTTTGTCCATGCTTAATCCCTACATTTCTATTTAATATGTTGTAGCAGGGCTGACATTATTTGCCTCGGCTGCACTGACCTGATTTCTCCTCAGCGCCATTAAAATATCCTCACAGGCTTCTCTTTCGGTGTGTTTCACCACCGTAATCCTAATTTAAAGGCAGCAGGATGGAGGTAACTCTACATTGGAGAAAAAAAAACAGATTACAGATGGACTGACAGAAAACAAAAATTAATATGGTTCTAGAAAAAAAAGGCTTCACTCATCTCAGTGTGTGTGATAACGGTTTTAGTCGCAATATAGAGTCACAAAAGCCATATTTGTTTGTTGTTATGTCACGTTGCATCATCCCAATCATTACATTACATTGTCCTAATCCCTCCATATGTTGTTCCCTTGCCTCAGAGACAACAGAAGTTTCTCCCCTGAAGGGAACAAGGGTGGAACAAAGGGTTGTAGGACAGTTAATAAGATTTGATCACAGGACAGAGAGGCGCACCTGTTCAGATCAGCCTTACTGCAGCTGCAGCTTCTGCTCCTTCATTCTTCTGCATGCACTTCATGTGAGAACACACTTCAGCACATCTCGCTTTCAGCAATGCTTCTTTACAGCACACAGGTAAGACCGGTTCTATCGTTGCTTTTATGGAGTGATGAAGTCTTACAAGGGTGTGGACCATAACAGAAGGTAGTAATGATTATGATTAAGTAGGGAGAGCTTTAACATAATTAACATATTTTGAGTTTGGGTATGTTTGTTCAAAGCTCAGGTTTTCCGAGAATGGAAGAAGAGCATTAGGAGTTGGAATAAAATGATTTCCAAGACAGAGGAAGCTCACCTCAGCATTTATACACAATGCTGAAAATAGTCACAAACCATGTTCTGTAAAAGTTATCGCTTGAGGCAAAGATGTAGCGAAGAGAAGTAGAGTCAGTGAACAGACTGAACAGACTGGTTTGTGACCTCCTTTCAATCCATTAAACATGCAGAATGACTACAGAGCTTCTTGTTTTGGAAAATGTTTATCACTGGATGTCTCTTTGAATGCAATACACAGCTCACCCCAGCAGTGAAAAAAATACCATGTGTTGTCACATCTGATTACTTTTTCTTCCACATGTCAATAAAAGCATGTCGAGATGTGTTGATTCCAGTGTAACATTCAGCATGAAATATCAAAAACACAAAAAGTGTCAAGTTGTCCAATTTGATACCTTCCTTAAGCAACAGAAAGAGAAAATTATAGAGAACTCGTATGAAAAATGGAATTTAATTAAAGGAAAAAGAAATGCAATACATATTTTTCTTAAACACACATATAGTCAATCGAAAAAATGAATGTAACATGTTAGTCATAGTGGTGTTTATCCAGTCTAATTTGTAATTTGGATTGAATAAGAATCTGTTATGGTAGAAAACACAGTTTCAGCTTTTTCATGTATGTCAGAAATGGCTCCCAGTGTTTTCCAGTGTTTGATATGATTGTTTTCAATATGCTGATGAGTCGCGAAATGGCCTGTGAGGATTTGCATGTGTGCAAAGCATATACAAGAGAGCTTTGCTGCATTTCAACTTCCAAAGTGGACTTAACAAAAGAAGTTGACTCTCTTGCTGTTCTTTCTTTAGGTTTCACACAAAATGGGTCTTCGAAATACAGAAGGTAAGATAAAATCAAACAATTGATAAGTTTAAAGTCAAGTTTTGAAAAATCTAAAGCAGTAGATGATGCGATCATCTCCATAGTCACTTTTAAAGTCATTGTTATGAGAACACATGTAACTTAAATAAGCAGATTCTGCTCATGTGTGTACAAAGACTAACAAGGATATGTGACTGTGCTTGTACTGTGTATCAGAGAGACATCACTGCTGGAAGGTCCCACCTCACCAGGGGACTGAGGGTCGACAACAGGAGGGCAGTGACCTCATCCAACCGAGGAGGCTGCCACATCCCATCCTGGCTTCTCACCAACACAGAGCCCTTCATCGAGAGCTGCTTTTCTGCCACAGACGGTGAGAAAACACTGAGCTATCTCTGCGCCTGCTGTCTGGCATGAGGTCACCTAGGCAGCAGGTACATGCTGATCCACAGACACACAAATGAGATATTAGTCAGGGAACATCTACCAGTGTCATTCTCTGGATCGCGCCGCAGTCAAAGAATCCTCTTACGCTTCCTCCGCCCAGCTGGCCGCTGTTGTGGTCTGTGATGAGCAGCATGTGTAGGTTGTGTTTAACATGATCAAATCAAAGGTACAACGTCTCGCTGGAGATCACTGCTAATCTCGCTGCACTGTTAGGTCAACAACAATCTGTCCGAATGTGATGATCTCATTGCTCAAGATAATCCTCCGTTAAGAACTAGTTTTCATTGAAGTCCTGCCTACTGTGTATGTTCAGTCACATTTCTGTCTCAGCAGCCTCTCCTGGGGACTAGGAACCTTCTGGAAGAACCATGTGTTTTTCAACCACAGTGACTATATTAAGTAGGGTTGAACATTTCTGGTTGGTTAAGAACTTGCAGCACTTGCAGCACTCATATAGTGACTTTTTTTCTCACTTCACTTCATTTTCAGACCACTGCGGAAACACAGACAACAACAGGCTAAAGGAACATTTAGCTCTTTGAAAAGTAGCTCCCCAGATTAAATGTTGTTGGTTGGAAAGGCAAAGGACCTTTCACAACAAAGTTTGTAAATTATATTGATACACTGCACTCCAGTTTAAGAAGTTTTATGGTAATTTGGGGTTTTATCTTCTTCCAGTGATACATCTAATTATCAGTACCTTTTCATGTTTCCTCAGAGGTCTACTGCCCAGAAGTAAGCCGGAGCTGCAGTGCGTGCTGGACCACAAAAGGACAGAGCAGCACAGACAGAGGGAGCTGGCACTCTGTCCTCCCTCTGACTTGGAGGTGAAGCTACGCACAAGGAAGCAGAAGATACAAGTTGTGAGTAGTCGAGGAAAAGGATGCTAAATCTCTTGGGGCACACAATATATGTAATAATCTTTTAACTTTTTGGGCACACGTGTGTGAGAAACCTGCAGATATTCTAATTAAGGAGGAGACATTAACAAATGTTTCCTGTGTTACAGTACGAGCTGGAGGAGAAGAAGAGGAGCGAGGGCCAACAGAACATACCAGAGTTTGTCCGTGTGAGAGGAACCCTGAAACGCATCCAAACGTTTTCCTCGTGACGACACAAGGGACAAATTAACACTGTGAACAATGTCCGCTAAATTTTGTCATTGATTGACAACTGCATATATTTCAGATTGCAATGATCAAATTGATTTATTTTGAGAGTAATAATTGAGTAGCATAATGGATCATGTGAAATCAGATGGTAGTTTTGAGTTGTATCCTTTCAGTGTAAAATGCTTTAAATAAGGAACAGCGATAATCAGGGCCAATGTCAATGTCAATTCTACATTTTGACACAAAGATTTGGATTTTTACACCAAATGTGTATTGGTCTCCTTTATTACTAATAACCGGTATCAGCACGGTATCTTTACCCCCTACAGTCTGAGGGGGTAAGACAACAAGGCCAAAAGTGTTTATAAACTAGAGTCATTCCTTAATATCATAGTTAGTTAAGTTGTTGTATTTTCTAGTATTGTTAAGACATTTTGCTCCTAAAAATCTGGCTTTTTGTAGAGAATTTTACAACCCGCGTGCATTTGACTGTGACGTCACTTATGAAATAAGAGAAAACAAGAATATAAGTGACAAGAATACATTTAAAATTTTTAATAAAACATCCAGGGAGGCCGACCATGTACGTAAAAACAAACACCGGAACTGAGTTTGTACTGAATCAGAATCTGCAAGTGACAACAGAGAGAAGATAGTCATGTCATTATTCACAAAAAAACGTAACAGCGGTCATAAACATGAGCTCGGACGTGGCAGCATTCCTCAGCTGTTTCGTGCTCCCAACACATTAACGCTGTACACATTTCACAAGTTTTGGGACACAGCTACTGACATCACAGGGTAAAGTTCAGGCCGGAGAGCTCAACATCAGAAAAGACAGGCAGTCACTGAATAATGATTCACGGACTTTGAAATGCTGTTTCTTGTTTAAAAAAAGTGACCAAGTGCCTGCTGGAAGTCTTTATCAAGTTTCTCAATCTAAATCTGTGGTGCGCTGCAAACAAACATTCACAAAAATATCTTGACATCTCTGCACAGTAAATGTACTCACTCTGTTGCACGAATAAGAAGGCCTGCTGAATAAGACACATTCAACCATTTTCTCTTACACATTCTCCGCACCTCTAGAACACATGAAACCTTGTGTACCGTGGATCGTAAACAAATGTTTTACATTTAAAAAGCGAACATTTCTGGTCCAGTAATTCTGTCCGTTATACATGATCTCCACCCCAACATGTTCATAAATACAAAGTCTTCTCACAAGCAGCAACAACAGCCACAGTATTTCTGTCCAGACTCGATATCAGTGTGCTGTGTTTGCTGCAGAATAAATTAAGAATAAATAAAATACAAAAAAAATAAAAATTGCGATCACAAAAAGTGTAGATGTCATGGCAGGGTAAGAGTCTTCTGTCTGTGTTTCCCTGTGTTATCTAATACAATAAAATAACCCTAATAACCTTTAAACATACGTCATAGTGTTGGAAAAAAAAATATTTAGTAAGAGGTACAGCAGAGTAACAAGCACAGACAGAGCAGAGAAGTAGGCCACCAACGTGGTAAATTGGCGGTGAGGAGAGTACCGACATAAGCAGGGATCCAAGTAACAAGGCAAAAGGAGTTTACAAGCCAAGAAGGACAGCAGGCTGAAGTTGGCTTCCCGTTCAAGAGCAAAAGGGTGAATAGTTGTCAGCCAATTTTCTGTTGTTATACTGCTTAAAATAGTGGATATTACAGTAAACACATTAATGTTGGTTAAAACCTCATGACATTTGCAAGAAAAGAAGTGAGTCCAAATGATTTCATTGCTTGTTTTCCATTCAGATCATATTAAACTGGTTTGAGACTACAAAACTATTGTACTGAGACCTGTTCTAAATTAACATGGTGTCAGTTTAAAGCCCCTTTATCAGACAGAAACCTTTATTCTATTTATAAAAACAAAAAAAGGTTGATGTCATGGTTTTCCTCTCCATACAGAGAAGCTGTACATTAAAATATGGAGACTCAGCTTGACTTAAGCTAAACCTGGACTAGACAAACACAGAGACTTAAATATCCAGTTTTTAATTTGTGAAACGTTGACTCTCTTTGGTTAAAGGAGAAAAAAAGGAAAATGTTGCTACTTTTCCTCCCTCCAGGCCCATTAGATCAAGTCTAGCTCAAAAACGAGAAAAAATTCTTGCAATTCGAAAAAAGGTTTTCCAAATCTAAGATGGAGTTTTCAACAGGATTAAGTGAAGTTGTTAAGATGTCAGGGACCTGTTGCACAACTTGTAATTGCCTAACAATAGAGTCTTTGTCTAAAAATGTTATCCCTTAAAAGTTTCCAAATTTGGAAGATACAACTCGGAAGCTAACTTCAGCCTCGTAAAAAGGACAAAAATTACGGAATACCATCCTTCCTTTGGCAACACTGTGAGGGTGGCACACTCCAGTCATACACGTAGGACAATCGCAGCTTGACTTCCTCCTTACAGAGCCTGCCCTCCCGCTGCAGAGTCTGGTGTTTTTCTAATATGTCCTCCAAGCTCTGCTTATGTGTCACCAAGTACTTGTTGTTGCAACCACGCGATTTATATTCTGTGTCAAAGCGTGGGTCATGTGTCCGCCGAACGTCCACTGGCGCCAGCCAGGCACCCAGTGACACATCCTCACTCTGCCACGTCTTGAAGTAGCCTGCATTAAGATGCACGTAACGTACCAGGTCAGCCGAGAGGATGTAGCCCCCTCCCAGTGCGTAGGGCAGGTAGTAGTCACAAAGCTCCCAAGAGCTTTCCCTCCACTTCCCAGCTGTTTTCACACGCCCTCTCCCTGAGAAGAAGCCCCAGTACAACCTGTTGGGCTCTTTGCCCTTCAGTTCCTCCTTAAGGACGTCCAAGCGAGCAAATGTGTCATCATCTGCTTTGAGGACAAACTTGAACTCTACATTCTGGTCCAGCCAGGAGTACATGTGCAGCAGCTTCAGTGTTAAGTTTTCGTAAGAATCTCGCAAGTCAGGCAATAAAAGCAAGTCTTTGTGCCGCCCTTGCTCTGTGTTCAGGTTCTGAAGGTCCTCGTTGGGAAGCCCCTGAGTTCCCACCACGAACATGGCCAGAACATCGGAGTCCCGCTTGGCCAGCCAAGTGCTACGGATGATACTCCTCCGCTCTGTGTACTTAGGTCCAGTTGTGATGAGAACCACGAGGAATGCTGACAGGTCTTTGGATGCGGGGGCTGAATTATGCTGCTCTGGATGGGATTGTAAAGCAATGGCACGAGGGGCTAGGCCTGGAGGATCCTGGTGACCCTGTTTCAGTGTCTCTGAGGTACATTTGGCCAAGAAGACCAGAACTACTGCAAAGCTGCACACAGTGCCAATGACCAGCGCTGTCTTGTGGCGGCACACTAGACGGAACAGATTCATGGTGCCGAGTCTGGGGTGAAAACACAAAAGATTGTTAGCTTTTTTTTGTAACTCAAAACATCAGGTTAAGCATAAAAAACGTGCAGTCATACATTTCTACAGTTAATATTAGAAACTTGAGCAAATATTTTCTCATCATTAAATTATTAAATATATGCCTGACTAAAGGTGCAGCTGGTAATCCCAAACACTAAATACTTGCTTTTGCTGGTTTTACAGCTGTGTTTACAGGCATTACAGATATAAACAAACATATGGGAAAAGATGCCCAGTGTGTTGAGTCATTCTGAGTGTACTATCAGATGGCATTCTTTACCATAGCTCCTTAAATCCTTGTGTTTGAAAGTATGGTAGTGAAGTTTATGCATTTAGATCACAGATATTGCCTTGAATAAAGGTACATATCAAGTTAGCTAGTCATGCAAACTCGCCTCTGCTGCTCCCCCATGATTTTAAGCAGTACCTGCTTGCAAAGCTTAGTAGTACATTGTATATATGTGTCATGGCAATGCTGTTCACAGCAATAACAGAAAGAGTACATGCTAGTTACCTTCGCTTATTGAAAGGTACCTGTCCCGTAAACGTCAGAGCCAGAGCGGGCCACAGACAGCCGCTTTGCAGGGCTAACGCTAGCTACCGAGATAAGACCCTCTGCGCACTTGGTAAGCCCACTCCACTGAATGCAAACACACACAAGTTGCTCATAGTGGTCTAAACGCGAGATGGAAATTAGCAGGCTTGTGTCGGTAAGGCAGGTTATAATAAGCTGGTTAAATTGTTCGCTGGTTGAGTTGAGCCAGGTACCGATGTGTTCATTTTTAGTCCCGTGCTGTGAACAAATATCAGTTGAATGTGTGGCTCTGACGAACAGGAAGCGGAAGTGAAGCCCCTCGGAAAAAAAGGGGATTCAAAGAAAACAAAATAAATGGACAAAGATTTTGTTTCTATGAGTTAAAAACAACGGAGCATTGCAAACCCTGGTTAAATATGACGTACGATTAGAAAAAACATATTTGAGAAAGGAGAGTGAGGAGCAGTGTGTGGACAGCTGCTGTGTGGAGCATGCGCACTGTCGTCTGCCTTAATGGTGATGCAGTGTCAAGTTTGGAGAGATAGCCAGAACGAGACCGGAAGTTGTGGACCAATACTTCAAAATAAAAGCAGAGAAGCAGCCTTTTTAGACTGCAATTGATTAAAACTGAATTTTAGAGGATAGACATCTGGTGATTAGTTTATGGGTTTGTAACAGGGGGATGGCCCAGTTGGTGGATCATGATTAGGGTTGACATAACTCCCATGAATCAAGGGGTGTATTTTCAATAGCACAGACACTACTGAATGATCATGGGAATAGCATGAATGGTAAAGGAGTTCTGCAGCAAATGCCTCTATGAGTTTCTTTCTCTTTCACAACCACAAGTTGCCACTTAATCATGAGGGTGACACTAGTCAATATAGTACAGAATTATATATATAGAGTACATATGTTATGGAATATTGGAGATTGGAGAAAAAACTGAAAGAATTGACAGGACTGAGAGAAAAAGGCATATAAAAAAATGTGTTTGCTACATCAGCACCACGGACAGAGTGTCAGGGATTTATCAGTACACAGCACAGGCAACTGATACTTTAGAACCATGATCTACGGCATAGATTTGCAGAAAAATGAAGGATCACTGAGACAGGTGGAATAGACTAACATAGTCAATTGAATAACTTTAACTGTCCCTGTGCTCTTTCTGCTGCTCAGGGATGGAGTGGATGGTGTGACAGGTTAACAACAGGTCATTTCACTAATAAGGGGGTTCCAACCCTACCAAGTTACTTGATAAATGATTTGTGTGACAATATATTTGTACAGAAGGCCCTGTCCCTGCAAAACGAATCAACCATGAATGGATTATTTAAGCTTATTAATTAAGCATCAGAACTTCATTCATTAATGGACAGGTTAAATGAACAATCTAGTGTTACTGATGCTGGGTGATTTCCAAACACCATAAAGACAAATAGTGGGTATTTCTCAAAACTGTTATGTGTAGCCTAACAGTTTAAATAGCGTGTATTTCGTTAATACGTATGTTATCTTACATTTGTCCATATGTTTTTGTAAAATCTGCTTTAATTGATGCAAATCATCGTTTTCACGGAAATTCACAGATGGTTCAGCGGGATATTACTTTGAAATGTGTAACCGGAAGCTTAGTCTGTCATTGCGGACATGACACTAGCTGGTTGCATTAGCTAGAAAAATAATGGCCTCATCGTAGCAAACTAGCAGGATGTCGTCCGTACTTAACTTAATATTGAAGAAGTCACCATACCTGATCATGTAAGCTCTTAGGTTCGTATATTAGTCCGTTACAGTGTAGCTTTGTAACGATACTTCACCGGGAAGCTCAGCTAGCTAACTGACGTCAACGTCGGACGAGGACAGTGGCAGCAATGACGGTTAGGAGGTCCAGCCGACATCCTCGGACATGTCCAGGTTTCCTCGCCTTTATTCTGCTAATGTTGAGTGTGCTGTTGGCGAAAACATCCTCTGAACACGACCCCTACAAAATCCTGGGTGTCGGCAGGAGTGCGAGTCAAACAGAAATCAAAAGGGCATACAAGAACCTTGCCAAAGAATGGTGAGTGACTGACATCAGGCCATCACATCTAGGCTGTGCCAACCCCCTATTCAGTCAGCAGGGTACATGTAACACCTGAGCCAGTGCTTGTTAGCTAATTTAAAACGTTAACTGAGATACATTTAACCCTGTATGAGCCAGCAGTGGTCTCCATTTATGATGTCCTGTGTGGGCTCTTTTTCAGGCATCCAGACAAGAACAAGGACCCTAAAGCTGAGGAAATGTTCATCAAGGTTTCAAAGTCATACGAGGTGGGTGAACATGTGTCACAACATATCATGTAATAAAAGCTTGCAATGAAATGTAGTTTCATGCAAGCTTTAGCTGACACCTCTGACAGACAGTATGTTTCCAATGTGGCTTGCTCAGTCTGTTTCACTTTCTGTACCATGGTCTCCCTGCAGTTATTGTAACATAAATAATCCTCTCACAGATTCTGTCTAATGAGGAGCGAAGGTCCAACTTCGATCGCTATGGGCAGATGGATGAAAACCAGCCCTTCGGTCAGTCCCAGCATCAAGGTTTCCGTGGCTTTCACAACAGCTTCTACTTTGATGAGTCCTTCTTCCATTTTCCCAGGTACTGCATGTTCAGATTTGTTTAATCTATCATTTATAACAAAGTATGTGTTGCTGTCAAAATCAAAGTACCAGCATTCTTTTGAGCAAACCCTGTGTGATAGGGGAGCAGCTCTCCTCTCCTCTCTCTTCTGTGTTCATAATAGGGTTGCTCTGATACTGATGCCAGCAGCGGAAATGCCTTTGATACTGGCTAAAATGCTGGAATCAGTATTGGCAATTACACGAATCAATGCACCGATCAAATACCACCTAATATTATTTTAGAAACAAGACTCCTTTATCTATTTCTGTTTCTGTTTAAAAAAATTCTCCTCCCGAATACCCAGTCTTCTCTGATTGGTCAGCTTGCACATGCCTGAGCCAGCACCGCTAACACCAACAGAGATACTTTGCTTGATCAGTAGTTACATGCCAAATTAGCTGCTATGCATAAATTTAGCAAAAGTGTGACGTAGTGTGATGTCATGGAGTTAACAGCGGGACTACTGATGAGGTGTTTCAGGAGTGTTTTATGTGGGAGAACTACTGTTGGTGTGGACGTTGACCTATTCAACCTTTTATGATTATTTACATGCACAAGAATCTAGATAAAATGCTGTGGGAAAGGAAAAAAGTACAAACTCCTACACACTGTCTAAATTAAAAAAAACAAACATTTATTTGCAACATTTCAGTATTAAACCTTTGTCAGGCGAGTTGTATGATAAAATCTGTTAGCATAGAAACACAACTTAAATATACAGTAAATCAACTGACATAAATGGATGTCAAATTGATTAAATGTCTAGCATTCCTTGGCTATCAAGTCTTGAATGTGAGGACTTGCTTGCTTTTTCTCTATTTAATACCATTGTGAATGGAATACCATTACTGATTTTTTTTGTGCCTGTTTTTAAAACAAAATAAGCAGTTTAAAAACATAAAATTGAGCTCTGTGAACCTAAGCGTGGAATCGTGTTTTAGTTTTACCAAGTTACCAAAATACCAAATACCAAAAATGGAGGAAATGTTAGTTGCCAACTTGATGTGCTTAGATGCCAGCCAGACGTCCCTATACTTTGTTTTCACATTTTAATTACTAAAAGGAGAAGAATCACTGCAATCTTTAATCTGCAAAAGATCAACAAACTAAAGGGCCTTGTTAGTTGAACTGCTCTTTTTAATTAGTTGTTTCAGAGACGGATCCAGAAAGATTTGAATTGATTGAACAAATTAGAGTTACAGAAAGTTTTTTCTCTCAGGTCGTGTCCTGACAGCACCCTGAAGACTATGTCTAAAAAAAGACTCACTGACTTCCTTCCAACCCTCTTCCAGGTCCAGAGACTTTGCTGACAGCAAGTACCTGCTTCACCACGCACAGTTTAACAGCGATGTCCTTCCAGACAGCCACAAGAGGCCGTATCTAATCAAAGTGACCTCTGAGTGGTGCTTTGCATGCATCCACATTGAGCCTGTGTGGAAGGAGACAGTGCAGGAACTGGAGCCACTGGGTAAGTCTGCTGTCACCAGACTCCCATCACTCTGCCACCCCCATACACTCTGAGGATCAGGGTCGGTTTTCCTAAAGGCATCATAACAAGGAGAATGTTTGCTCAGTTCCAGGCCATTAGGACAAATGTAATTCTAAGTGTTAAGATGCTTTACAGAGAGCAAGCCATTTCTTTAATTATTCATCAGGGCTTATTTGTTCTTGGTGGTTTCCTAGAACAAAGGGAAAATGCAACCCCATGTTACAGTCATCTGGCACAAGATGTTGAGTTGTATCTCCTAATTAAGTTCCCAGTGCTCTATAGATTCAGTCTGGGTATTAAGCAGCGAAGTTCTCTGCAATGTGAGCTAGTCGCTGACTTTGTCTGCCATTTGGTGCCGAGCAGGTATCTTACAGTGTGTATAGCGCTTCAGAGCTTTTTGCTGAAAAGAGAAGACACTGAGACTCTAAAAACAGATGCATGCATCTTTCATGAAGCCTTTCTATTAGGCAGTCCCTTACTAATTTCAGACACTGGAGTAAAACTCCTACAGCTTTGAGTGGTTCTTCTTTGAGATCATCTCTTTGACTGGAGCTTGTTTGATAGAGGAGAGAAATAATTTAAAATAGGATTCTTGTTGGTTGTGTCTGTATTGTTTTGCTGCTCAGTTTTTATCTGTGGGTCCATTCTTTTAACAAAATTCTCTGCGATTTTGCTGGGATTTATGCCCATTTTCTATAACCATTCTGTGTTGTTGCATGTTTTAATGTCCAAAATCTCTGGAAAAGCACAACAACACCATGTTATGTGATATTTTACAACACTGGTGTTTTGCTCGATTGTATCAGGTACAATAGCTGTCTGTTTTTTTTACTCTTACACCAGGTGTTGGCATTGGTATCGTGGACTTGGGTTATGAGCGTCGCCTGGCCAACCAGCTGGGAGCCCACCGCGCTCCTTCCATCATCGGGCTGGTGAACGGCAGGGTGACCTTCTTCCATCAGGCTGTGGTACGGGAGCACCTACGACAGTTCATCGAAAACCTGCTGCCCCAGAGACTGGTAGAAAAGGTAAATGCAACAGAAATAAATACATTACCACTACTTGTGTATCATCAGATCATTTTTTTGTTGGAAATTCTTTATGGACATTTTAGATCCAATTAGGGCAGTGCAATATGACTGAAAACTCTTTTCTCAATAGAGGTCATTTAACATTCAGATAATGATAAATATCATTTAATAGCACATATCCTGTAAATTTAATGAATAAATAATCACACGGAAAGGCGTTTCGTATTACATTTTAGAAAGAGACTCTGTGTCACATTCACCCTCCTCCATGTTTGTTTGTGTTACCCTCATGCAAATTTCTTGCCTCCACCCTGTTAGGTGTTGAGGAAAACAAAGCGCCATCCAAGCGATGAAAGATATTGCCTTAAAGAGTATGATTTGTGATTTATAAGATAAATAGTAGAGCTGAGATGCTTTTCTTTCATCATAGGATATGTATCGTTTTATGGTACAGACAAAGATCCAATCAGGAATTACCCATAGTGCAAAAGATTTTTTTTTTTGTACACATATGGGTCATAGGTATTTCATTATTTTTTAATCTGATTATAATCGAAGATATGTGCCTGATTAAGTATGATTCATAAAGTGTAGTTTTACAGATGGTGAAGACAACAGGTTTTAATTTCAGTTAGAATAGGCTAATATTACATTTAGTGAGAATATGTTTTTGAACTAAACGTTCATTGTTTCTTCACAGATCACCGATGACAACTACCTGGCTTACCTGGAGAACTGGCATGTGGAAAACAAGCCCAGCGTTGTCTTGTTTGACCAAGTCCCTGTTGTTCCCTTACTCTACAAAGTAAGCAACGTATTTACAAACACACTAGATTACACACTAGAAGAGCCAGAAGAGTAAGTATTCTGAGATCTGGTGCAGTTTCCACCAATGCACCAATAGAGAGCAGATAGAGTAGAACACAGCAGCAACTACAGACACATCTGTGTGAGCAGCTGTTTCTATTTGAAGGGATTTTTTTTATATATATATACTACTGAATTCATATTTTCATCTTTTACATAGATTTTTAACTGTGAAATGTAGTCAAATGCACAGGGACACGAATGGGAGCACATTTCAACTGATCATATTATCTTTTGTATACAGTTAGGCGTTTATATAATAGCATCTAGTCTACCTTCAAGTCTCTCCTTTTCTTTTCTTTTCTTTTTTTTTTTTTTTTTTACACCTTCTCCTATTTATTTTAATGTATTTATTTTCGAGGCTCTCATCTTCCCACTCCCACTCTCCAGTTAACAGCATTCGCCTTCAGACACTATGTGCGCTTTGGCTACGTCGACCAGGGTGACACACACAACACTCGGCTACTGCGGCAGTTCAACATAAACACATACGCCCCCACCATGCTGCTGTTTAAGGAGGATACAGAGAAGCCTGTTGACATCATCCAGGTACAGCCAGCACAGCTTGCAGCCTACACCATTGCTTCTTTGATATAATTGTGATAAAACATGTTAAAGGTTGAAGCTCATGTTTGGTATTTCTGTCTGACAAAAACAAAGAAGTCACAAAATGATTTGCATATGATCTGCTCAAAAGTTTTCTTGCTTTGTGCCATTCACACACGCTGCCCTTTTTCCTTTCAGGCCAGAGGGATGAAGCGACAGATCATGGATGAGTTTGTCTCCAACAACAAGTTCCTGCAGGTGCCACGGCTGGTCAACCAGCAGCTTTTTGATGAGCTGTGTCCTGTCAAGCAGTTCCACCGGCGGAGGAAGTAAGACATTTTCTGAGCAGGTGGTCCTGCACTTAATATCTCATTAAATTCAACCTCTTGTGTAAGATTTGATCAAAACCTACCTTGAAGAAAGAAAGCAGGATAAGCTCAGTCAAGTCTAATGGGAGTTGAATTAGACATTTGACATAATTTGACAACTGTAAGAAACTGAAGTCGTTGTCACTGTGACCTGAAATGTAATCTGCCATTATAGCAGATGAGTTGACTGTAAACGGTTCGCAGGTACTGTGTGCTGCTGATCACAGGGGAGGACCAAGCCTTCCTCCCAGGAAACAAGGCCTTCCTGGACTTCGCGTCAGCTAACAAAAAAGAGGTGCTGCGGTTTGCGTATGTCTACCAGCGTCAGCAGCAGCCTCTCTGCCTGGCACTGCTCCATAATCAGGCAGCACTCTTGCCTCAGGTCAGTGTCAGAAACACATGCATCCATACACAATCTCACTAACATGCTCCCACAATAAAATGCATGATAGAAATGAAGCCATCTGAAGATCAAAAATATTGTTAGAGGACAGTGTGCATCTGCTGGCAAATCTTTTATATCGAGAAATATACAAAATTTGATATGTGTCAGATTACTGATCCGTGCATTCTGAGACTCAGCTTACATTGCTATTTAACACCGCCAGGTGGTGATTCTTGAGAGGCGGAGCCAGGCCGGGAAGGTCCTGTACCGCTCTGTGAGTGGTGGCTGGAACGGCAGTGAAGAGGATAAGTACAGGCTTCATGAACAGCTGGAGCTTCTTCAGAAAGACCCCACCTATCTGAGCTCGGACACCACCCTGCCAGAACTCAACAACGAGATGGCCCCTGTACGACAATGCAGATGCATACTTACCTTAGTCTTGAGACCACCGAGCTGGGGGCTGCACTAATTGATGGGAAATCTAAACTGAACTGAATTTGGATTAATGTTGTTGTTTTCTCTTCTGTCAGATGTTTCTTATCCAGTGGATGAATGCTGCCTATGATTACATCCTTCAAATATATGATGACCTTCTCTACTCAAACTGGTAAGAAAACACTCACCCAGAATGTCTGCAGCATTTAGTGGAAAAAAGAGACAAGGTACAGTAAAGTACTTTTGCTGATATATCTGAAATGTTCAGAAGCTGAATCATGCTGCTGCATTAAGATGTTGCCAGAATTATCTGGTGGGGGATCTGATGTTTTATTGTGCCCCATTATAGCCATAATGCAACCCCTTCTAATAAAAGTGGAGGCTACATGGAGACAGCAAGGCGTGTTATTGGTTACTAATGGCTGCTGTGTATTTCTCCTACATGCTTCAATAACAAAGCGTTTTTCTCCCCAAGGCGAGAGATGATGCCCATCCTGTCGCTGATCTTCTCTGCTCTCTTCATTCTTTTTGGCACCGTCATCATTCAGGCCTTCAGGTGAGAGAGGCACAACACTGATTCAGTCTTAAGATAATATATTGATGTGCCCAAACATCTGAAATTGCTCAAATTTCTCGTACTAATCGATTGGTTCCACTGGGCACGGATGTGTCTGGTTTTGTTTCCATCCTTTACCCACCCTCATACCCCACTAATAGCGTTTTAGGAGCGACACATTTTGCCGGGCTAATTTTAGTCGTTTTTACACTGGGCAATAAGCCGCCAATAGGCCGGCCTTTTGCGGCCCGGTCGGCGTGTTTACACAGAGGGCGGCATATTGGCGGCCTGTTTTGGTCCGCCAATATGCCTCCTCGGAGGGTACACTTATTTCCGCCTCCATTTCTATGTAAACACGAGGCGTAAATGTGCCGGCCTCTGTGTGAGATGGGCGGAGGTGTTGATGACGTGCACTGTTGTGCGGGCCACTGCCAGGAGTTTTAAAACCAGGAAACAGCT
>OMLP01022499.1:1741-16515 GCA_900302685.1 Spondyliosoma cantharus | reverse complement strand
CGTTGTCTGTGCAAGCTTGATTTGTGTGGGGAAATCCAATTGTCCAATTGTGTGTAAAAGAACTCACTACTTTCAGATTATGAGACTGAAAATTTAAGACAATGATATTTGAAAATTTAAGATTTGAAATTGATTTGATCAGATGTTTGGAATAATTTCCTCCGAATCATTCCAGTAAACAAACAACGGAGGTGGTGCCCCATTTACGAGTGTGTTTTTAATCCCTGTGATTAATTAACTTTTTATCAAGTAGTGTATCTCCTACACTAGCCCGTTAGCTAGCATACTAGTGTTGACAGAAATTTAAAGCAACATGCATGTTGCAACATGCTAACCTCCATTTTGTTTAGGTCTGCTTCCCCATGAGATCACGTGAGAGGAATCACTAAAGCCACTGTAGGTGTCGCGTGTCTAAACCTCACCAGATTCGACACAGCACTTTATTTGGTCATCAGCTGCAAACCTGCCAAGTGTCAAGAAGACTGGATGAACATTTTTTCGAGATATGTGAATAACATACAGACAAGAGAAAGAAAGACCCACTGGGATTCCTTGCTTCATAGTTAGATGGCTGGTTCTTATTTTTTGGCTGGTTTGTTTGGTTTAAATTGTTAAAAAAGTCATTGTCCGTAACCACTATGGGGTCGCAAGGTTTTGTTGCTGGTGCCAATCCCAGCTGTCTCCGGGTAAGGGCAGGGTACTCCCTGGACAAGTCGCCAGCTCATCGCAGGGCCCTCACTGATGGCAGAGCAAGGTGCCAACTGCACATCAGGAGCAATTTAGGGTTCAGTATCTTGCTCAAGGACACTTCAACATGCAGCCCAGCCCAGCCCGGAGCCGAGATTTGAACCAGACCTTCCGATCACTAGCCGACCTGCTCTACCCGCTGAGCTACAGCCGCCCCTGTTAAAAAAGTGACAAAACTTTTTTATTTTAATCACACAAAAAGTGAAGAGAATTTGACCTATTTCAGCCACATGCGGTCATGATCACACAGATTTTCCTGCAATTGAATTTATACTAATTTGCGTGGTGAAAGATGCATCTTGTTTGCTTGGCAACTATTACTAGTCGTTTTTACACTGGGCAATAAGCTGCCAATAGGACGGCCTTTTGCCGGCCCGGTCGGCGTGTTTACACAGAGGGCGGCATATTGGCGGCCTGTTTTGGTCTGCCAATATGCCTCCTCGGAGGGTACACTTATTTCCGCCTCCATTTCTATGTAAACCCGAGGCGTAAATGTGCCGGCCTCTGCGTGAGTGAGGGGAGGTGTCGATGACGTGCACTGCTGTGCTGGCCCCCCGCTAAGAAACTGTTCCAAACTCCAATGGGGTGCAATGTAAAGCTCTTATTTTGAAGACAAACTCGTTGTCACTGTTCACTGCCCAACTTCGTGCTTCAGCAAATGTGCCGCCTTCTCTGTGTAAAAAGGGCTTTTATTTACTTTATTGGATTTTGTTGATTTTACTTGATTTTTATGCTTCTATCACATGTAAGCAGTTAAATTATTTCTTGTTTTGGCTCTTGTTACAGTCAGAGTAAGTATGTGCAGGGTGTATTATTTTGAAAATTGACCCAATGCTCTATGCTTTACCTGTGTCTTGACTTCCTGCCAGAATTTTACCCAGTTCAATGAAATACAGGCTGGATAGCTTTACCCAAAAGAACTTGAAGCAGTGTGTATCCACACTGATGATTTCCCTTCTGTGGTGTATTTTCAGTGAGCCAGGTGAGACCAAACCCAGGAAACCAAAACCAAAGGAGCAACCACAAGCTGAGGAAGATGCATCAAGTAGAGCTAGTACCTCAAGGTAATGTGGTGGAAGGAGGTGAACACGAGATGAATGCAGAACACTTTAACCAAAGGTCACAGCAGATTAATGTGTGAAGCATAAGTTACTCATAATATGATAAGTGAACAAAAAGGCCACCAAAGAACTCTATTTGTAATTCTCACACAAACTGCCTGAATAATGGTTTTCAAAACTTATTTAGCACTTGAGTGGCTGTTTATCCAGCTGACAGGACCATGGGGGGTTTGTCTTATGCACGTCCTTGAGTTGTGAAAAGGGCTCCTGCAGCTCCACGCAGAATTTTCTCATTAATAATTAGACATGACTCAGGAGGACAGTGTTAATGAATTCATGTTTTCATGCACCATTTCTGACCAAACTGCTATAAGAAGAAAGTAAAAGTGTGTGTCAGTGGTATGCCAGAAACCTGTAATTTTTTGTCCACAACTGGCTGATGCAGAGTGCTTTGCTGTGATGATCATCTTTACGTTACTTTTGCTCCATCAACTATCCAATATTTCAAACTTAAAGTGACAGTAAAGTTATTTGGAGCTTGGCTCTTAAAACATCATTGTCTGTGGACATTGTTGTGGGTTTTCCACAGTCAATTCATCAGTTAAATTCTTTCATAGATATCATTTCATTGCCCGTTTGTTGTCAACACATTGTCCTTTTGTTACCAGCAATCTGGATTTTGAGATATACGGAGGTGGACATGTGAGAACATTTGGCAGCTGTGTGCATACACCTCACAAGGCTTATGTGAGGCTTAGTAATTATAGCACACTGCAATACTTAGCATGCTCATAAAAGCTAGTTTTAGACTGATTTCTCCACAGAGGAAAGTGTAAAGTATTTGAAAATGTTTCATGCTTCCACTCAGGTGCTTAAAGGATCTGTTGAGAGAGTTAATGGTGGCTGTAAAAAAAGGGGGGAGGGGGGACGACGACCATCTTTATAATCCATTGAAATATATAATTCCTTCTTATCTGTCCATGCAGCCGTCCTCCTAAGAAGGACTTTGTGGAGGTGACAGAGCTGACAGACATCACATACACCAGCAACCTGGTCAAACTCAGGCCGGGCCACATCAACGTGGTCCTGGTGCTCACCAACGCTTCCAAGACTGCTTTGCTCAGGAAATATGCCAAGGAGGTTTTTTCTTTCTCTGGGTAAGTCTCCACACTGCAGGAATATTTATTCAGTTACCATTATTCTTTGTTTCTATTGGTTTATTCGCACACAACAATAAAAAAAGTCTAAATTTGCCTTTAGACTGTCGGAGCTTGTTCAACTTTGTGCTCTCTGTATCCTGCAGATAAGCGCAAATATATGCTAATTTTGGTCTAAAATGGTATATGATGCTCTGGTTGAATACTTTTCTTTAATTTATACTGTCTTCTTATTATCTCAAACCCTTTTGCCTCTACAGCACTCAGACCCTCCACTTCTCCTTCCTCAACGCTGATAAGCACCGTCACTGGATGCCATCCCTCCTTCGCTCAGCCACTGATGTCATGCAGAGCGAGGGCCACTCAGACGAGGATGAGGAGTCCTCGGACTACACTGGCCACGTCCTGGCCCTCAATGGCCACAAGAAATACTTTTGCCTCTTCAGACCTGTCTTCACGGGGGACGATCCCAGCGACTCCTCATCCGAAACCTCGTTCTCCGACAGCAGGAGGAAGTCCCGATCCAGGTCCAGATCCAGCTCCCACTCCCGATCCAGGTCCCATTCCAGGGAGGATGGGGCCGTACCCAGGAGAGGCTCTAGCAGGGCCACCAGCATAGAAGTCCACCACAAGCTTGACAGGCTGGGACTGTGGATGGAGAGGCTAATGGAGGGTACCCTACCCAGATTACGGGTCCCTGGGTGGCCTGCACTTGAAGAAACCATTAGCAACTCCTCCACAGAGAGCTGAGGTTGAAGTAAGAAAGGTACAAATAGTTGCAGTTCTGCCTCCTGCTTTAGTTCTTTAGCGAGAAAAATGCAAAACAGTTTTCAAATTATAATTTGAGATCTCTTTCATGCTGTTAGGTTGACACACTGAACTGTTACAGCCTGATTGCAAAATGTTTTGTTTTATCTGATAGTGTGGAGCAGGTGGACGTTGACCGATTAGAGTAGTTTGCTACCATAAACCTTTAATGTACACATTGAGGCAAGGTCTGAGCTGTGAGCTTCATGTATTCAGTACAGAGACAGAAAGAGGAAAAAGGGGGATGGATTGACCAGAAAACCTCAAAAGCAGATGGAGTTTCTCCCTACATGCTCTTAAAAATGTTAATCTGAGCTATAGCACATACATACACAGTCAGTCTTCACACACACAGAGGTTGTGTGCGTCTTTAGCTAGCTACTGTACCTTATAAAGGAGAGCAATGATAGCATGCAAAGTGACTTTTCATTTCTCTCTATTTTGCTGCTTGCTTTTTAATGCCCCTATATATTACCCACAGGCAGCCAATAAGCATTATGGTGCAAACATTAAAAAGCAAGCTATGTGTGTGTGTGTGTGTGTTACAGATTAACTCCGGTTCTTTGTGTTATTTCCCTCCCCTTCTAACTCTTGTCTCTGTTAATGCATATGTGAAGTCATACAGCATGGAATAAATGCTTTTTTTAAATTTCCTTTTTTTTCTCCACTTGCTCTGAGTACTTCGAACCACCAAGAGCCTCTTGAATTTTTCTTTGCGCCTGAACACATCATGACAACTGACAGGCCTCTCTCATGAGTTTTACGTTGAGCATCATGTCGCTCCAGATGGAGAATTCTGCTGTATACGATCAGATCTCCACATTGGTTAATGCACATACAAGCTTGGAAACTGAGCAAGGTGCACTGAATTTATAAATTAATTATTTGTTTTGATTTTTTGTTTTGTTTGTTTTTTTTTACTTTTGGAGCTGAACTTTATCATTGACCTCAGTTTGCTTCTAGAGATTTGACGCAACCATTTCAAATCCAGGCATTAAGCCATGGACTAATTTACAGCTTTGTAAGCAGCAATAATCAACTCCTTCACGTAAGGTCATCTGCATTTTCAGTATGTTTCAAGAAATGGTTGATGATCAGAAAGGATTCTACTGGGTGTTTTTCTGCTCAGACCATGTTGCCATGTCTTGCTGCTGGTAAGTGAGCATTGAATACACTACAAGCCAAGTTTGAATTCTGAAAATTTTTGATATCATTTCGGGGTGAGTTTTACCCAAAACCTGCCTTTACCTGTCTGATTTTGCTTACCTATTTAGGTTCTTGTCACTTGTCTGAATCAGGGAGAAACGATGAATCATACTATACTGTACTCGCCCTTTTAAAGCCTGTGCCCTTAAACCACTGTAAACGATACTGCATGGACTAAGTAGATCTAAAATCACTAATACATGTTTAGTGAATTTGCACTGGCAACTTAAATGTTTCACCCCCTCCATCTCCTTCTTTTACTAATGTAATAATTTGCTGCTCACCAAATAACAATTGCAGTACACTGTAACTTGTAACCTTATTTTTTCTTGTCTGTCCATGAACTTCATTTATGTCCATATCCAACTGTGAGAAATGAAGTGTAACTTATTAAAAGAAACTCCTTTTAAGACAGTTTATTTATTAAAATGTGCAGAAAAGTTTCACCTGCTTTTATATTTATTTCCATTCATTCTTCTTTAAACCAAGAAGCATTTTTATCTAATACAGTACAGCATTCAATGTTAATGTAGGTTAATGGATCAGTTATTAAGGCACAATAAGTCCGCAGCAACTCCTCAACAATCTTGCATTTAGTCAATTACACCATACATGGATTCAATTTAAATATGTGACAGTGTTTACAATCAGAATATGATACAAGAACAAATATTTACCATAAATAGAACTATTGCTTAACATGTATAAACATTTTCGGCAGCATTATTCACAGTACATGTCATAGCTGTTCAAAGAACCAAACGTGTGTGGTCTTGTGCTACAGTACAGGCTCAGTACTCATTAGAAATGTCAAACACTTTCTTCATCGACAGGTCTTCAGGGCCGAAGGAGCTCGGCAGCAGTTCGTCCACGGCCATCTTCACGTACGAGCCGTCTGGCTTTGACAGGTACACATCCCAGTTTGGCCCAAACTGTGTAGGAAAGCGACAAAAAATAGGAGGTTATAGAAAGCAATTAAACCCTCTTGGAAAGCAGCCCATCTGAAAGTTTTTGTTTGTGGTCCTGACAATGAAACATTAACAGGAAACTAGAATCTGTTATATGTTAGCCCTGCTAGTGCAAGGCATTGCGAATACAGTATGGGTTACCCCCAGACGCTCAGGTGAAAACAAACATTTTCACTGTCCTATAAGGGTCGATAAATGATCAAGGACCAGAAACTAAATGCACTATTACCTCTCTCATGAACTGCCTGCAGCCACCACAGGGGGAGATGAACTGGTCGTCCAGGTCACTGTGAAGAACGTATGCGGATAAATAAAACAACAGGTCTGTTTGCTCAATTAGGCAAAGAGCCACTTGCATATGTGACTGATGTTTGCAAATGCCAAAAATGAATTCAAGGCATATTGTAGGAAGTGGGATTTCTTTTTTTTTATTATAAGTCAGGTCTAGATGCTACATAAATACATTGAAAGTCAAAAACACTCAACCCACAAAGAAATGCACACAATCTGTATTCAGAAAACCATGCCTGTATTTCAGCCATCAGGACTTCAGTATGGTTGTGATGTCACAACTACAGTTACCTCCCTCAGCCACAGCGAGGTTGCAAAACACCGGCTGAGCTGATGTGGAAATACAGTGGGACAGTGCCTGTCAAGGCCTGTGAGAGCTGATGTGTTGCTTGAACATTAATGCATGTAAACGGTCTCGAGTTGTATGACCCTGAATATTAGCATTGTGGAACCTTCAAGGTTGAACACAATGATCTTGCAGCATTAAACAATCAAACTGCAGGTTCCCCAGTTCTGTCAAACATTTCACACTTCCTCCTAATAAGTACTTGCTCAACTATAAATCTTCATAGTTTTAGTGCCATTGCTCTGTTCTTCACAGTTTTTAAAAGATGATATAATCACCGTACTCATCACAAGCCATCAAAAAAATGTGGGTGCATTATGTTTGTACCTGCTTAACTGCCTCACCTATTGGTCAACTTTTGACTTTAAACTCTTACATAAGACAGATTTGAGAAGTGATAGCTTGACTCAGCTTGGTAAGTTTTCTTGACGTACGAGGAAGACGTGCAATAAACTGAACACAAGAAAAGTGACTCATGCTTTTGGTGAGATGAATGATGACTGTGCAAGGGCAGGGCAGATGCTGGCGTATTTCACAGGAAATACAGTAAACTTTCGATATTACAGTCTTGACTGTGTAGCAGTAAACATTACCTGGCAATTGCAATAGCCTTGAAACTCCTGTAGCCTTCTGACACTGCCTTCGAGATGGCGTTCCTTTCGGCACACACTCCAAGATTGTAGCATGCATTCTCCACATTGCAGCCTGGTGGGGACACAAGCATGGCAATATGTAACAAACGTGGACACATCTCATCCCAACAGCACAGATAACCTATTCAATTATCACAGTTTTATGGTGGACAGCCAAGATTAAAATACCTTTTGGAGATAAAATCTCATCACTTCTTCAGTTTATCCTATTGGACATTTGTGTGACATATTGTCACAAATTAAATCATCAAGTTTTGTCACGGTAACCTTGACGATTGACCCTCATCATTTCAACCTTGAGTCCAAGTGGACATCACAGACACGGAGGAGCCCTTTTCACCATCAAAGGGGCTGTCTGTTTACCTCTTTCGCCTGGTCAATAGTTACTCAGTGGGTCTTTGCACTCCCAGCTGTTTGCCAGCCAGTTGACCTCCAAGACATTACTGCCGGGGGATACACGTTACATCCCTGAGCTTTGGACAGAAGGCTGTTGTCTTTGCTTTCTGTTGATAATGATTTGACATCCCTGTCCGTGTGTACAGCACTGTTGACACAAGTGATGCAATTACAAAAGGTCACCAGAACTCATGGGAAAATTCAAGTTTGTCGCTCCTGAGACATGTGATTTTTTTTCTCAGCCAAGTGGAATGATTAAGACTTATTCTGCTGAGGATTTAACGGTGGGCTGCTGTAGAGAGGTATGTTAATTGAAACTTTCCTCATTGAGTCCACTCATTTGAACTTTCTTTTGTCAGGTAATCATTAACATACAGAAAAAGTAAACTCCTATCAATGTAATGATCAACTTCCCTGTACTTTAAACTAAATACTGTTACCTCTGCCACATTTTCAGATGATCTGAAACTACAACAAAGCCGCAACAAAAGACTTGACTGGAACACAAGTTGCATGACACTGTGGCTCTGACTTCTTCCCTGACTACATTAAGCAATACAATACTTTCTTTTTACAATCTTTATTCTTTAGGTCTATTTGCTGACAATTGCAAACAACTTTGCAGATTATTTGTAGTAAAACCCTTAAAAACAAAATTCTGTGTTAATGCATAAATACATTTACATACAAACATTTTAATTTATGTTTCCCCTGTATTTTACCTGTAAACACGTGGTTTTCGGGGGTCAGGAGAGCAGCCCCCACCCTGAATTTGCTGTAAGGACAGTAGGCTTGCTTCTTCGCCTCCTGAGACCGCTGGATGAGCTTCTTGACTGTTTCCGGAGATAACTGCCTGCTGCCGTGGTCCTTGATATGCGTCACCTCCCCGTTAAACTTGACTTGGTCCATACTTGCTCCTTGGGTTCGTGAGGCTGTTTTTGAGTTAGTGAATGAGTCTATTGCGCAGCTTTAAATGTGAATGGGACAGAGTGAAGGGGGAGAGGAAGCAGTTACAGCCAATCACCCGGTAGGATGCCAACATGCTACCGTGATGCAATGGGAGGCAGTGTTGTTGTTGCACTGCGTCATTTTGTGTGGACACACAGGCAAGTCCAATCTGGTTGCTGTGGCACACCTGTCTAAATGACTAAATGAGTCTGTGACAGATGATTAGTAACAGAGGAGACAGTTTGAGAAAATATGTGTCTTTATTGTTAAGTTCAGCTTCTCTGTGAGCGATGAGTCAGTGGAGAAATGTGACATGATTTAACACCACTTCTGTAAAACAATAAAAACACAATAGTAAAGCTATAAAATACAAAGTGCAATCAGTAATGTATATACAGTCAGTCAGATGACCTGAATCTTCTCTCACATGATGTTCACTAAGCAAGTCACAGAGCAAATGTATTCATATTTATACATACAAGACAACCAAAGATACATTTGTGTCTATTAGGATCTATTCAAATCTTCATCACGGTAGTGTCTTCAGTGGGCTTGTTATTAAAAGTCTCATCAGCTGTTCTGTGTCACCCACTTGATCCATCCGACGTACTTTCTGACCTTGGTGTAGACGCCAGGGTAGAAAGCATAGGCGCAGCCAATGCCCCAAGATACAATGCCCTCAAATTTCCCATCACAAACCAGAGGTCCTCCTGAGTCACCCTGAAGGCAGAAGGGAAAAACAGTCAAGGTTTTCTTTCGGGTGATGTGAAACATTTTAATGTAAGATACGAGCTCGACAGATGACAAATCCGAATTTTGTGTTTTTGAAAATGTGTGCTTGCTTTCTTGCTGAAAAGGCTTTTAAAGGTTGGTTATTATGCTCATGTTCAGGTTCATACTTTTATCACTTATTTTTCTTTATTGTTCAGTGCTGCAGCACCTCTAATCACCCTCTGCCTAAGTGCTCTGTATTAGTGCCTGTCTCTTTAAGGCCCTAAGTCAAGCCTGCTCTGATTGGTTAGCTCTCACAGGCCTGAGCAGACACCATCCAACATGTTTCCACATCAGCTCTGCTGGTGTTTTTTCAACTACGGCCATGCTGGGGGCATTGTTGAGGGCGATGACGGTATAGTTGTGACATCACATCCTTACGGAAGTTCTATGGCTCGTTTGAACTTCTAAATACGGACTTTGTTTTTCTCTGTGCATTCAATATTTTGACAATTATTTACTTAATTTATTTATAAAGGCTAGCACCTAGACTTGCTTTATCACAAAAGGGACATGAAAATCTCACTTCCTATAATTAGGGACCTTTGAAGTTGCACTCATCTATGTTTTTGTTTTTACAGTCATAGTCAAAGTCCTACATCAGAGGACTCATAATCATGTGAGTGGGGCTGTTCATACTGAGGAATCAAGAGAGAATTATCACCCGGCTGCATTTTACAGCAAGAAAGCATTTTCTTTTTGGATAAATTTTTTCGTTTTCTGGCCCACAACTTTGCTTTTACCAACGTTGTCTACAGCAACAGCAGGCAGCTGTTTCCAGCAAAGAAGCTCCAGAAACCTGTACACTATGTGTCCAAATGTGTAGAGGAAAACAGAGCTACAAGGAGAGTAAATATTGGACTTAAAATTGTCAGCTGGCCAGAAGCATGGGTCCAGATAAATAAAGCTGTTGCTGTTTGCTAATGTGCAGTGTGCAGCTTTAACAGTATCAGAAAAACAAGCAAGTCGGATGGATGGTTCCTTGCTGTCAGTCAAATTGAGATCCAATTTAATCCTATGTTTTGAATTTTGGTGGTAGGGCTGCTGGGGCTCAGTAACAATAATGTTGTATGTCACAGTAGGCCCTTAACAGTCCAGTATGTAGCCTTTAGTGGCATCTAGCAGGCTACACACAATAAAATACCCATGTAAAAGGCCTGCTCTAGAGTCAGTGTGTGGTTTGTCTTTTCTGGGCTGCTGTAGAAACATGGTGGTGCATCATTCAGGCTCTGTGTAAGAGAAACCTCTTCCTTTATATTCCTAGATATATAAAAGGCTCATTCTAAAGTAACGGAAACAAAACGATTGTTAGTTTCAGGTGATTAATGAAATCATAATATTAGATGTAATATTCAATTTCTGCCCCTAAATCCCCCTACATTTGTCTACTTAATGTGCTGACTTGTGTACTTAACGTGCTGACTTGCTTTAAGTAATTTCATCTCATTTGACATGTTATTACATAACCTGGAGATATTCCAACAAAAGATATCTCAAACACAACCACGGCTCTATGCCTCACCTGACAGGAGTCTTTCCCACCATAGTGAGATCCAGCGCAGATCATGTTGTCTGTGATCCTGAAGTAGTAGTAGTACTCGCAGTTGGAAAAGATGTTCACATCCACAGACCTCAGTTCAGGTGACAGTTGGTAGCTGTTGAGCCAGGTCACACCCCAGCCACTGACTGTGCACTGGGTGAAGTAAGCCAAGGGTGGTGAGTCTGGGTCTGGCAAAGAGGCCGGCTCGACCATGGCGTTGATCACAGCTGGACGGTCCAACTGAGCCATAAAAAGAAGACACTTCTTTCAGTCAGTCAACATCAAAAGCACTTTCTGATGGTAGCACTGTGCGTTCTCCATTCACTGTGTGACTAAAGAGGGTTCCTGCTTTTCTCAATGGCCTGCTCTGCTGCCTGTGCTATTGATTGATGACTCATGAAAATGGCATAAAAACACGATAAAATAGAATACAATGAATAAAACATGAACAGATAGGGGCAGAAAAGGATAATAAGCAAATAAATGGGGAGCCAATTATTCAATAAAAGTGCTGAATGTAACTGTGACAGGTCTCTAGTTCAACGGGGTAATTTGTAACGTGTTTAATGGTTAAACTGTCACATTGCACTGGCACTTCACTTCCACAGAAAAACCCCAATACGCACAGTGAAATGAGTCAGTGTTCTCGCCGACTGGAAGAGAAGTCACTAGACTTTTAAAAGACCCTTCGCACATCTAATAAAATGAGTAATGGCGAACTCCACTGAGTCGCACTGTAGCCCGTGAAAAGACTGGTATACTGTATTCCTCTGTATCTCTGTGAAGACAAACCATATCAAACCATTAAGGTTATCTTAGCTTCCTGTCTGCAGTGGTGGAAAGTAACTTGGTACATTCACTTCAGTATATCATTTGAATATACAAAATCTGTTTTTTAGGACTCACTTCAAAGTCAAAGGATGTGAAATATGTAGGCAGGAAAGGTCCAATGAGAAGATACTCTTAAGATCTTGATTATAGGAAATGTAGGCCTTTTTTGGGAATTGTACCCATACTTAGTGCTAATAGTCAGACTGTGGAAAATATGTCTCCTGTGAATCTTCCAACAGTTTTGAAACGCAATACTAAACAGCTGCAGTACCCCTTTAAATTGAACTAAGTCGTGCTGTTTCATAAGCATTGACAGAATAACCCTTACATAATGCTTAAATCCATGTTTACCATAATATGACACATCTGTGTGAAGGGTCTCTCGAGAAGCAGCACCAATGTGGAGCAGGACATATCAAACAGCGTTTCGAAAATGTAAATACTGATGCGGATACTGACACAGCAACGTTTATATTAAAGAGTTTTATTGCTTGTTTATAGAGACATTTTTCCCTATAGTCTCAGAAATGTGTCGCGGGTCACTGAATGTCTATGTCAATCAGTCACCTAGATTGGTTTCAGCTCACACCCTGAATCAGAGGATCAATATTTAAAACCATATCTGTATCAATACACAACACGACCCTGTGTTATATTCCATAGTGTTCCATTACCTTGATCAGCATTATATCGTTGTCAAACGTCCTCGGGTTGTACATGTAGTGCTGGAAGACTGCGGACACACTAAACGTCTGCTCCACGCCCTCTGACTTGATGATGCTGTGCTCACTCAGGATCACTTTCATCAAGTGACTCCTAAAGTAGCACATACGAAGGTAAAAGAGAAAGAAGAGCTACAGATCAGACAATCCGATTATTCTTTCAATGTCACACGGCAAAACCTGATCACTATGATATTCTATGAGTTTTGGGATTAGAAGGCAAGGCGCAGCGTGTGCTTCAGTAGATCTGGCCCTCAGTGTCAGTACCACAGGCTCATAACGGCAGTAACTTACGGTCTCCAGCAGTGGGCAGCAGATACCACCCACTGTGGGTATATGAGGGTGCCTCCGCAGTAGTGGATGCCAAAGAAGTGGAGAGAAGCTTGATACTTGATGGAGTAGGGCTTTACCTCGACACCCCCAATGATCCTCTGCCCACGCACACCTAAGAGCAGAGAGATCTAACTCATAATATTGCTCTTTTCTCTAACATGAAATTTAAGTTTTAAGTTATTCCTTTAGAGTCACCTGAAGTCAGCCCTGTGTTCAGTGAACGGATTAAAGTAAAGAAAAAGACAGTATGCACTCACCTGTTAGGTTAACAACAAGTAGAAGGAGGAGTGGGAGGTGACAGCATGGAGCCAGGTCCATCTTTGAGACTAGAAAGAAAGAAAGAAAGAAAGAAAGAAAGAAAGAAAGAAAGAAAGAAAGAAAAAGGTGGTCAGTATTACAGACAATAAACTCGTAAAAAAAACAAAATGTGGAAAGACAGACGTTTTTTGTTTTTTTTTATTCTTTTGCATTCTACATTCTCTTACACTGTTTTATGTACTTTGAAAATATCTTGTATTAACTACCACGATTATTAAAAGTAGCAACTGTTGAAATGTAAAATCATTTAGTAGCACAAATGTATTCACTCCAGCACAATAGGGGTTTGCTTTTGTATGGTCACATCGGGATATATCAGAACTGTAGGTTCAAGTTTTACCCTGCAGCGAATGACCAGAAATTATTCTTCAATTTACAATTTTAGGTTACAGAGGTTGAAAAAGATTCTAGAGCCTTCCTAAAGAAACATAATGTCTGAACATTTGGTGTGCATTGAGACATGAACTTAGCGAAGATCATCTCTATATTTTAGAATGGCAGAGCATAGTGTTGACGATACATTACGTTACAATCTGATGCAATATGTTTTGTTATTGACAACAATACATAACCAGACTTATATCTGTTTGATGTCAAAGCTGTCTTACCTTATCTAGAGTCCAAGTCTAGCATCCACACACTTGTACACACACTCCTCTCATGCCGGGACATGCAGCAGCGCTTGAGAACTCTCAGGCCTCTTTTATATAGTAACCACTCACACTATCATTGTTCCCTGCCATTGTGCACCATATATCTAAGTGTCTCTCACACGCACAAAGCAGAGAATGTGACCTAGTATATGACAAAAAAAAAAGCTGCCTTCTCTTTCACTACGCCTCTCCTCCGAAGGCCTTTGTTCTCACCGATTCAGACTATTGTCTCGTAGTGAAGAGAAAGTGGAGATGAAACCCAACAAGTAGGAGAAATGATAGAATATACTCACCAGACATGTTGGTGTATCCAGTGATGTTACAAAGGGGAAGGGAAAAAACTCATATGTTGTCTGAGTATCATCTATTCACCCCCTAGTGTGCTATCAATCTGAGACGTACTGTAGCAGGACATGACAGCATTCATTTATTCGACAAGGAAGAGCTTATTCTCAGAAATCCTGTCCAATCTGGCAGTAGTTGGGTCATCCAAGTGGACAGAGGGTTAACATAAAACAATCAAAGTAAAGTCCTGGAGTGCTTTGGTAGCCAAATGTGCAACGTGCATGCCATGGCCTTTCACAATGTCTATGTCTGAGTCCAGCCGGTGAGCTTTGTTGCACATCAGGGGAAAAAAATGCCAAAGAGTAAAAAGTCTCTTCCAGTCGCTATCATTTCAATTCCCAAGCTGCTTTTTTTCCTCTTCCTTTTTTGAGTTCCCACACACAGGATCTTTTGGTCCGTAGACTAGCTCATAGCCTCCATACATTCTCCACTCCCCAAGGTGTCATCCCAACTGTTAGGGTGAAAGGTGATAGCGTGCTTTCGTTTCCCTCAGGTGCAAGGCTGAGTTGAGAAACACGTTGCTTTTGTCTGTGTGCATGTGTGTGGTGTGTGTGTGTGTGTGTGTGTGTGTGTGTGTGTGTGTGTGAATGTATTCTAAATCAGTTCCACAACAGCTCATGAGTGTGCAAAGAACACCATGTACCCTGTGCATCCTCAAATATGACTCACACAGTCTCTTTC
>OMLP01022496.1:15909-30809 GCA_900302685.1 Spondyliosoma cantharus | reverse complement strand
GCCTTCTTCTTTCTTCCTCCCGCCTTCCTTCCTTCCTTCCTTCCTTCCTTCCTTCCTACCTTCCTTCCTTCCTCCCTCCTTTCTTTCTCTTTCTTTCTTTCTTTCTTTCTTTCTTTCTTTCTTTCTTTCTTTCTTTCCTTCCTTCCTTTAATTTTTTTCACCTTTTCCTTTCCTTTTTGTTTCTCACTTGCTCCTCTTGGTCACTTTTTACCACAATTTTATAGTTTACTTATCATTCAATTCCAAAATCTGGTGTCGAGCGTGACGGACACAAACAATTCCAGCTACTCTCACGAATAACATTACTGTCTACCGTTTTATAAATCAGAATATTTTCTGTCGTGCGTCATACAGCAGGATCGTTATCAGGTCCGTGCACATCGCAAACCCAGATGATTCAAGGGCCAGATCAAATGTTCTTAGAATAATCTTTAAAACAAGCATATGATAGTTCTCTGTTTGTCTCCTGTATGTGTCAACCTATCTGCCGCTTATGTAACAGCCACATGATGTGTAGCACACACTGTGGATGTACGTTTTATTGAGTTAACATTTGCTTCGTGTTGTTGTGTGCCCAGGCTTCTTCTCTCTCTCTCTCTCTCTCAGCTTGTCTGCGTGTCCCCGGGGGGACACACGGCTGGTCTCTGAGGACGACGAGGGCCAGATGGCTTCTAGATTGGCTGTTGGAGAACATTTTCCCCATTGATTTTTACAGCTCAGTCTGCCACTGGAGGACCAAGGAGAGGAAGAGAGGAAGGAGGAGGGAGCTGGAGAAGTGGAGGAGGGGGCAAAAGTCTAAGTGTGTGCGTGCATGTGTGTGTGTGTGTGTGTGTGTGTGCGTGTGTGTGTGTAATTTGTGATTGTGCGTGTGTGGATCAATACTGCCACTGATTGCCTCTAAGAGGCTTTTAACACATTCACATGCAACATCTTTCTGAGATTCAGTGTGAAACAAAAGTATGAAAGACACATCGTCATGTTCCATTCTGATAATGCCAGTCACTACCAGTACTCCCACCACAGACACATCTTCAGCTATTACTGCTGCTTGTACTAATATCTACAGCTACCACCATCCTACTATTACTACTACCTGTACTTATATTTACTTGACTATTACCATTACTTTATCAATAGTTAGCAAATCCAGGGCTGTAACACTATTGCAACTGCTTCTGGTATTATTCTACTACCACAGCTACTCCTCCTCCTCCTCCTCCTACTGTTACTTGCTATTAATTCTTGTCTCGCTCCTCCTCCTCCACCTCCTCCTACTACCACTCCTAGTCCTCCTGCCACCACTACTACTCCTCCTACTATTACTCCCTAACCTCCCCCTATTTGTTCTCCTCCTGATCTTAGTCCTCCTCAGCTCCTACTTTTCCTTCTCCCACTACTATTAGTCTTCAACACATTAAACTACATCTTGTTGCTCAATATTATACCCAAGCACGTACTCCTCTCCCATTACAGTTCCATGATTCAGATTATTCAGTCACACACGCACGCACGCACACACGCACACACGCACACACACACACACACACACACACACTCACTCAAACATCTACAGTTATTGCATGATGAAATTAATGAATTGTATGTTATGAAAACAATGTTCTATGAGAGAGACGGCATGAATTTTTAAATTGGTCTGGTACTGCTGTTTGAGACTGCTGCAGCCACAAGCCAAGAAACCACAATATAGGGAAATAACTGTGGACAACCGTCAGTACGTCCATATTAAGTGCTTATTTTGCCACTGACAGACTTAGATTGTTTTTCTAAGATAAAAAAAAAAAAATATAGACAGAATTCCTTTCAGAGTCTAAGATAAGGCTTTTTATTTATCCACAGCCACGCCAAATGTACCAGACTCCATTTGCAGAAACATTAATTTCTCTTATCATGAAACAAACTTCATTTAAATCAGACATAAACAAAACAAAACTCAGACGCCTTCTTGCTTGTATTTTTTTTTTTTGGTTCCAACAGTCCATTAGTCTGATTAGGTTGAAGCAAACCCATAATTCACTGTGTTAGATGTGAAAATATGAGGAGAGGAGCAAGATGTATTTACCAGCTCTGTAAATTGAGTATGGTTGCAGTTTGATAAGTGTTGGCTAAATAAAAAACTGGGCTGGACCTCCGCTTCAGTGTCCGGCTCAAGAGCTGCATTTTCCTCATCATCCTCACAGAGAGCTTTTTAAAATGTTAGACTGTATTTTTCCTTACATTGATCTCTATGATGTCCCTTTCTCTTTTAGCTTTATGCTTTGCTGCTTCACCGCTTTTTGTCTCTGCTATGTGTTTGTGTGTTACTGATAATGTACAACTGGTCTTGGCCCTATCCAGTTCACCTGACTCATTGTGTGTAGCCAGCAATTTAAAAAAAGTTACTTTTCATTTATTTATTTAGCAAAGCAAAGACAGGATGAGGTCACAGTAGGTGGGGTTTCACAGGCCCCCTAGAGGACGGAGGCCACCGGGCACCAGCCCAATCGCCCGGTGGTTAATCCATGCCTGCTCATTAAGACTAGACAAAGGAAACTTTAAAGGTATAGGAACGATGGTGGCTGTCTTGAGGCAGGAGGGAACAGTCTCCTGTTATAGTGTGAGATGTTAAAAATGTCAATAATAACATCAGCTAGCTGATCAGCGCATCTTTACTACACAGCCAGGTATATTATCTGGACCAGCAGCGTTATTTATATTCCCTTTCTGCAAGACCGTCTCCTGGGGTTACTGACGTGGCTGGTCCTCTGAAGGTGAAGGAGCTTAACGGGAGCATAAATTGTGTTAAGCTCATCCGGCAACGGAGCTTCATACATGGTGGGGCGCTCCTGCTTTTGAAGCCTGTGACATTTTGGATCACCTGCCACATATCTTTAGTGCTGTAGTTGTTGAGGTCCCTCTCCGGTCTCTGCCGACGTCTCCTCTTTGCCTCCTTGACGCCAGCTTTCAGTCCTGCTCTGGCAGTATTGTATGCTTCCTTGTCGCCTGACTGAAAGGCAGCTTTTTTGGCTTTTGTTTTTTGGAAAGAGCTGAGAGTGAGTAGGCAGTAGAAGCAGAGAAAGATGATCTGATAGGCCAAAGTGAGGACGTGGGAGGGCTTTGTAGCTGCCAGGAATATTTGTATACACATGGTCCATTTCTTCCTCCGGTGGGGATCTGAACATGCTGCTGGAATTTGGGTAGAACAGTTCTGAGGTCTGTTTGATTAAAACCACCAGCTACAATGAAAACTCCATCCAGTTGTTTAGTCATGCCGCTGCTGATGACATCAAACGATTCCTGCAGTGCATTTTTTTAATTTGCATCCGAGGGAATGTACACAGCAACAATAAAAACACTGGTGAGTTCTCTGGAAAGATAATATGGCCGACATCTGAGCATGAGAAATTGGACATCTGCTGAACACTGTCCACCCACTGTGACTGCGTTTGAGCACCAGGCAATTTTGGTAAAACGGTTCTCAGACATTAGCCAGAAGAAGGCTTGGTAGAGGAACAGCTTTCAGTCAAAGTCGGGTCAGCTTCGCTCTGATGCCGCCTCTCTTCCATCTCTTTCTGGGATGATCACAGCGTTTTTGGTCATGACCTGTCCGCTCGGCAGATGTTGCTGTTACAGTAGAAGCGGGCATATGGACATCTTTTTAAAAAAAAAAAATACATAAAAAAAGTAGTGAGGATTGAAGGAGCTACTGACTGCTGCATCTGCATGCACTGCCGTCATAACAACTTTCCCTTCCTAGATCTACTCCTACTCATCCTCTTCCTTCTGCTACTTGTCCGCCTTTTTGTCCTCATACTAGTTCTACTCCTGCTCCGGCCACTTGTCGTCCTCACCCTTCTGGCATTTATTCTCGTCCTACTCCTACTCCTCCTTCTGCTCCTACTCCTCTTACTACTACTTGTCCTAATCATCCTACTCCTGCCATAAGTCCTAGTCCTACTCCTCCTCCTAGTCCTACTACATGTCCTCCTCCTCCTACTCCTACGATTAGTCCTTGTCTTTCTTCTGTAGTCCTCCTCCTAATCCTCCTCCTCCTTGTAGTCCACCTCCTACTCATATTCTTCCGGCACCTCTTCCTCCTAATACTACTCATCCTCCACTTCATCCTCAATCCCTCCCCTTTTTCTTGCTGTCTCCTCTGTTGTTGTAAATAAAGATTGAAGGAAAGGGAAAAAAATGTGAAAATACTAAAGACACAAAGAGGATTAAAAGAAAACAAAAAAGAGTAAGAGAGGGGAGACAGGGATAGAGGAAATTTCACAGTAAAATGGATCTCCAGCATAATTCCATCCTTTCGGTTTCTGGCTAAAAGCACCGAACACCAGAGAAGGAGAAATATAAAAGCTGTGTGTGTGTGTGTGTGTGTGTGTGTGTGTGTGCGCATGTGTCTACCACACAAACTTTTAAGATGTGTGTATTGCTATTCAGCTCCACACACACTCAGTGTTGTAATCTTATTATTGTGTTGTGCTGTTTTGGCACAGAGAAGGACCGGAGGAGGGGGAGCGGGAGGAAAAATGGGGAGAGGAGAGGAATTTTATCAGTTTCCATCACTGAATGAGGCCTGGAACTTCAGGATCGTAAGATGGCAATTACTATTTCCACTTATTTATTTTCTTAATCTTACATTCATTATTATCAACTTCATTTCTATTAATTTTTTTCTCTCTTGTATGGCTAAAAAAGGTAGTGGGTAGTAAAGTCTTACATTTACTCCATTACTTGGACTTGAGCAATATTTTAGGATGAATTGTTCGGAGTAGTTTTGCTGCGTCCTTAAGTGTCCTTAAGTCGATTCTTTGAGAAAAATCTTTGCTTTTACTCTGTTACATTTGGAAACAATGGCCCTACTAATGGTGTTACTTTTATTTGTTATTTTATGTACTCATCCACATTCCGTTAAGGAACCTGACCTGTGCCCGAGTGCTTGTTCTCGGACGTCCTCCCATGTCACACCCCCCGCGGGTGCCCTGGTAGTCCCGCTGTACAACCAGAGGGAGGGACGGATTGCTGCTGGCGACTGTATATATTGGAATTGTACAAGACAATTCATGGCTACTTTTTACACATGCTTAGGTCTGCGGCTGGCGACTTTTATTTTACCATGGTAGGAAAGCAGAAGTACCTCAAGTAAAAAGTAAAAACAAATTGTATACAAATAATAAATGAGGTGCACATCACATCTATTATTAGAAGGTTATTGTTCAAGTCATCTTTTTGTTTTCTTTTTTAAATGTCATGATAAAAAACGTTCCGTGGACTGCTTACTGTGATGTTGTCGTAACCTGACTTTCTGTTATTGTGACATCCCTAATAATAGACACATTATCTCCAATTTCCTATAAATAAGCCATTGAACCATTTCTGTAGTCCAGTTGGCTTCATGTGATTGGACGGACCTGGATATGGGGGCTCACACCTGGTTGTGATGGGAACTGAGACATCTGTACTGGAGTGATTGATCTGTAAGGACACTGTAACATGTGAAAAGTCTTTATATCTACTTTTTGACATGACAGACACAGTCTATTATGCATAAGATCTGCTGATTTATTTGCCAAATTATAATATAAATTGGAGACAACAACCAAAGAAAGTAACAAGAAACTATCTATAATAATAATAATACAAATAATAACAATGTAATATTCTGTTCTCGTATCTGGGAGATGCAGACTGGGAAAATTGTCCTGGTGTAAATTAGGCAGATTATCTAATCAGGAGATGATTTGTTCATGTATCAATATTAAATATAGGTGTCTGTTCACTCATCTACCTGATGAACACCATCTGTGATTATAAGACCATATCAATGTAAAGTAATCAGACATACAATGAACAGTCAAGTAGGATTAATCTGCTACTAGTCCCAGAAACTCATAAAACCCTGTCTCTGTTTTCAGTGTACCAGTCATGTTGGCACATGTAATCACTACATCTGTTCTCATCCTAGTTTTGAGAAGTATGCTTGCTAAAGCTGTGGCATGGCTTTGGTTTCTGATCGCTGCTTGCTGCGGTATCTTTTCAGCTGCAGCTAGAATAATTGTTTTTAATCTTCAAGAGATATCAGCGCGCAACCAGGAGTCCTCCTCAGCCGCAGTGGTTGGTGCAGAGCCTCGGGCTGTGTGAATGTTTCTTTTACAAATCTCACATTCTATTTTAATGATTTCTATCTCGAGAAAACTAACAGTTGGAGGAAAGGCTGTTTAGATACAGTATGTGAGGGGATGACTGAGGAGATCTGAGGCATTCAGAGTGTTTTGCTGTCAGGACGGCAGCAGGTTGAGTATGTTTAATGCAAGACATCCTCGCGCTCTACTCTAACCTGTATGAGGAAAGGAATCTGCTACGGCTGGGAACAGAGATGGTGAAACCTACACACCCATCAACTATCAACTATTTCCATCAACATACACATTTTTTCAGTCTTAACAAAAGGAGCTTGTATCGATCGAGTCAGGTCTAAACACTGTGTATGACAGGAGTGTGAGTGTGTTTAGACTCTAGGAAATCATAATTCCAAAGCATTTTGTCAAATAATTCAGGATTCAACAGTGGAATGATGCAGATACAATTATTGAGGGAGGCACATGGGCAACAAAAGATGTAAACGCTGCAGAGAGAGTTTGAGGAAAGAGAATTTTATATGGCTGAGATGATGTTGAGCTGTAGCTCTGCAGTGAGACCTGAATGATAAAGCTCACAGCACCGTGTTTCCAATCATACAGTTTGATTCTACATATAGAAACAGATCTGTCCTGATTCTAGTTGTCAAAATGTACCTAAATAAATAATGATCAAATAAATAATCTTAATAACAGGCATACTCTGTATAAGAAGATCAACAATAGGCAGCGTTCAACTAACCACAGTGTATGACTTTGTCCATCAGGACCGACATCTCTCACCATAAGAACAGTTTCTTCCCATCTTCACTTACATTACATTAATGTAAGTTTTAGTCACCATACGCTCTTATTTAGCACATTGCAGCTCAGTTGAGTGTGTCCCCCATTTTTTTTTATTAGAGGCTGTGTCCTCACTGCAGGGTTCGAATCCAACCTGTGGCCCTTTGCTGCATTTCATCCTTCCTTTATTCACCTCCTTTCCTTTCATATTCTCTAGCTGTCTCCATAATAACTGGCACTTGGTCTGGAGCTTGGCTAACAGTGGTTTAGTTCTGTTTTTACTCAGTCAGATATTATTACTTTGCTTTATTTTCTGTTAGGTTGATTCTTGTAAGGTAATGTCTTGTTAGGGTAGAGGGGCCCCTTCAACGGTCCTCTGCAGGCTGGTCTGTGTGGCTTCCCTTCCATTTGTTCATTATGGCTGGCCCAAAAGCATTTTGTTTTCTTGTTTGGGTTATTTTTGGATGACTTCTGGTTGTAAGGGTTTCTTTTCAAATAAATTCCATGTTTCTTTTGTATGTTTGACTTCTTTTGAAAAGTCTTTCTGGGGGTTGTTATTATGACCTTTGGGAATTTGTTTGGCCGAGGTATCAGGTAGCGATTGCCTGAAATTGTGTACTTAGGATACAACTGCACATACATGCAAATATACTTAATAATGAGAAAAATGGAGTTCACACTACAACAGTGTTCCTAAAAAAAATTGTTGATGTAAAAACTAAAGCTTAGTGGGGCCCTGTGGTGTGCCTGAGGCTTGGGCTTTCTCGTAGAAACTACACCCCAAACACAAAGTCCTCCTCCATGCAGACTGGAGCGAACGTAAACCTGAGTCAAAAGTTGGTCGACACACAAACTCTATCCGTCTCTCTGGCCCTGACAGGAGGAGGCGACACGGAGACCATGTTCTGCTGTCCGAGTCACAGCTGGATCACTGGACTGCACATCAGGTTGCAAGATAACATTTCTGTATGACTGAAAGCAACAGAGGTGAAACCACAAGCTGTGAAGCATGAGCAACATTGTGGAAATAACTCCTGAACAAATCTAACAGAGCAGAGTAACAGCAATCGGAAACAATAGAAAAAGTGTTCAAAGGGCCTGTTATAATATACATTTGGAAATCAGTGGAAAAATCTCTTTGGCTCATCTGATATTTTATTAAAACATTAAAACACACGAACACATCATATAATTATGCATCAGCAAATCTGACTGGATATTAACTAAAAAATGTAGATACATTTTTGTTAAAAATCTTCTAATGTAGGTGTCACAACTATCTACAATTAATTATGCATACGTGTTAGTTCTACTTCTACTGTAGTCAGAGTTACAACATCCTAACAGAACCAGTCAGTCACTGACAGACAGACATTGCACCACATCCACAACATCCCAAATACCCACACAGACAGACAAAATGCATTCAGTCTCCCATTACCAAACACAGAGTAACACCTGCCTTCCTACCACTGAATAAAACAGATATCCTAACCTCCTCTTGCTAAACATGTGGTTGTGATATTTCCCGTCTGCTCCCCTCCTCTCATGTCTGTGAAATTTTTAATAATGGAGAGGAGGAAGCAATATATCCTCGAGCTGAGGGAGTGATACAGGGTTAAGCATATTCTGCCGCTAATTGCGCTTTCTGGTTTTTAATAAAGAAAAACCACACGCCTGCAGGCCTGTGTGTGTGTACGCGCGCGCGCGCGTGTTTTCAATAGTTGAAAAGTGAAATATCGTTGGCTCTGTGTGTGCAGAAACTGCACTTCTGTCTAATATTCTCTCTTTTCCCTAAAGACTGTTTACATAGAAAAAACAAAACAAGTATGAATTTATAACACACAATCTGTCAAAACACTTGACCTCCACATCAAATTTCAGCTTCAAAGCTAAAACATAGTGTGTCATGGTGCTGCTGTGGCAGTCTGGTTGTTTTACTGTTTCTGTTTTTCTCGCTCCCTTCTCCATCACCTGCTCTTTCCCTGTGTGTGTGTGTGTGTGTGTGTGTCTGTTGGCGTGACGGCGGCAGCAGCAGAGTGGCGCACCTGTCTCTCATCAGCTCATCATCCTTTGGCTATATTACCCTGGTCTCTCCACTACTTCGGCGCCAGAATATTACATCCCGTACGGTGACGACTCAGTGCCGCTCATTAGTGTAGCTCATTGTTTCTAGATCCCTCTTAGTATTTCGTGTATCTGTCTTTAGGTCTTGTGCTAATGCTTGTGAACTGCAGCGCCTTTCAGCTCTGCTTTCCTGCTTGACCGTTCACCTGTGTTCCTCAACACTTGACCTCCATGATGAGTGGTAGGGGGAAGACTGCTGCAGCGAGGACACAGCATCTGTATATGGGGGCGCACACATGCCAATTGAGCTGTGGGGCACCCCCTTCTTACTGTCAACCTAATCAATCTACCTCCTCATGTCAAACCACACCAACCAAACCACCAAAAGTAGGTTGGTTTTGTCAAGAAAAAGATTGGGACCTATAGTAACACATTTGTAGCTACTGGTTTTGCCTACAGCTATTGTCCTTGAAACTATTTTGTAATTAAAGGCAAATAGCAAAAAAAAAAAATAATAATAATAAAAAATAGCAAATGTTGTCTAAATTTAGTGTTTTTAAACTGATTATTGATAATTCGAGGGGTTGACTTGATGCATCTTGGTGTATCTAAATACATGACACCTTTATGCGACGACTGTGCAGGATGTATAGGGAGAACACATATAATAAAGATGGCCAACCATGACCCGAGTAACAGTAGCAATAATATTTTTGGAAATGTGCACATAATAAATAAAAAAACTGCACATATCACAGTTTGTGAGCTTCATAAATCTCACTATTCATCATTGGAAGTGTAAACTCCATTTGTACCCTATACACTAGTTTGCACTTACTGTGGCACAAGTCGTTTAAAACTCCAATTGCAGAAGTAAAAATTTGTTGGCGTTAATCCAAGTGTTTGTGTGGGTTGTAATGTAGCTGCAGTTTCTCCTAAACGGAATGCCAAGAAACAATAAGGGAGACAGGCAAGCGTGGGAAAGGAACAGCCATGAAACTGAATGGTGGGCGGATGCTGGACGGTTAAGGAGCCTGTGGAGACATTATGTTCTTTATGAAGCCATAAAACAAAAGACTGTTGCCTTTCCCTTCATCCTGTCATCACAATGACCTTCGTTTGATGACCAGCTATCGTCGTTGGCCTTTTAAAGGTCCAGGTAATGGCATAGCAGACATATACTACCACACATAACCACATCATCATCATTGCACGGCCACGGCATGCTGGGCAATAATCTGCCTCAGGCTCCAGGGTTTTATGATTGACAGAACTGAATAAATCTTCTCATTTGGATAGGCTGTGACAGGAATTAATTACCAGGCAATTGTGTCTAACATATTAATTTAGAGGAGATTATACAATGCATTAACCCGACACTTATTAAGCATGGTTATGTACGCCTGCGTTTGTGTATTGAAATCGCACAGGCGGAAAATTCGGTCCAATTTGCCATGCTTGGCTCCCGTTAACACACTGCTGTGTCTCTGAAACCCTCCCTCCTTCCTCATATCATGTTCCCTCTCTCCTACTACTCTGTTCTCTGTCCTATCTCCATTCTATTCCATCATCTAGTTTGATACATCTGACTGATGAAGAATGGTGTAACCCTGGGGTTCAGTGTCATATGCAGAAATACATTTTGGCCAGGCTTGTAAAAAAAAATGGAAGGAACTACTTTTATGTTCCTCCTTTCAAAAACAGCCTCTCCTCTTTGGAGCTGTAATTATATTTCTTACAGAAGGCAGACATCATCCAAACTGTCTACATCTGTTTATGGTTTTACCAAATATTGTTAAATGTATCTAATTTTATTACATTTTGTTAAATCAAAGAAATGATGATTAAATCATCATGAGTTAATTATTTTTTAGTTCTAGAAAACACTTGGACACATCCTCAGTGACGAAACCGGGGTGACAGGGTGTTTTGGGTCTTCGAGCACCAGACACCAGACACCCTCACCCGAACAACCCAGCCAAGGGTGATCAGTCCGCTATTTGTGTCCACGTGTCACACTACTCCTAATGCTGTGGATCCCCCGCTCTGGATCCACATCCATCTTGAGGCCTTTTCAGTAGTAGTATAGTACACGTATTCTTGTCTATGCTGCTGTCCTTTAACTGCAAGGATTTTCATTGTTTTGTGTTTGTAGTGATCGGCCAGCAAAGCATCGGCAGCCAACTTCCACTACAGTACAGTGGGCTCTCCCAGCATTGCTCCAGCGCTCTGCAGTCAGACCTGCATATTAAGCGCACTTGCGTTCGTTGGCCTCTGAGTGAGTTCCAGCAAGACCACTTGCTTTATTAACTCTGATGTTATACAATGTCTGGGCAGAGCAAAGTGGTTGCAATGTTTTCTGGGAACCTGAGGTGCATTCTGAGGTTGACACTGATCTGCCAGGCCCGAGCTGAGGCAAGTGTTGTGCCTTCTCCCCAGTTCTGATGAAGGTGATGGATCTTTTGGGGACGTACTGCTTCTTGCTGTCTTGGATTGCTGTGCAGATTGTGTCTGCCAATGACATCAGGACTTGGTCATGGCGCCAGCAATATCATACTTCCCCATCACCTTCAGAGAGCAACTGAGGATGCGCTCCAAGGTGCCCCATTTTCTGGCAGAGTTGGCATGCCAGTGTGTTTGCTATGACCCAGATAGCCGAGCTTGGGAGAGGGTAATTTGGACTGATTGGATGTAAACTTGGTGTGTAATGTTTCAGCTCTCCATAGCTTTGTCCAGGTGAGCTTGTGTGGTTCTGCATGCTCGCATCTGTACCAGGCAACCTTGTTTGGCCAGGGCCACCATCTTGCTGTATCTCATCCTGAACCAGCTGATGTTTCTCCTTTGCTCTGTCATAACGTGGTTTGGGACAACTGCCCAGTCCTGCTCACCCCACTGCTATGCTGCCCACCAAGTTGTTGTGCTGCAGCCATGCCTCCGATCTCTTGACTGTTTCCTGTGCCTGCCACTTCCTTCTAGCCTATAGGTGGCAGTACATGTTTGATTGCACATGTACTACACATGCTGACATTCCACAGTCTGTCTAATATATTTAATGAATGTGTGTGACATATTTAGTCTTTCTGATCGGCCATAAATGCGCAGTGAAAATGCACAGGGTGAGGCAGAAAGTACCGTGCCGCACTGATAGGGGGCAGTGCGGAGCTCCATACGCACAACGCACGTCGCTGCGTGCTCTTCTGCGCGAGACACGGGATGCTGGGCGGATGCTACGGCACTGTGTGGAGTTCGCTATGCCAATTTAGCGGTGGGATATCTGAAGCTGGCTCGTAACCCAAATCTTAGATTGCAACTCAATGCAAAAAATCAGCCGAGAGACGGCTCGTATCTCGAAAAATTTGTTAGATGGTTCACATATTTTTACATCCGAACTTGCAGAGTGTCTCTGGGCTCATTATGTGAAGTGAACAGACGGGTTACTGCTGCCGCTCCAGCACCACGTCTACCAACTCTTGCTATCAAGTCCAGAGAAAATGCAGCTGCAACAGGCAGTCATGCTGGTGTGTTTATTGGGGCAACTATGGCTCACAGTTGCTCAACATAGAGGGACATCTAATGTCAAACAGTGAATTTATCTCACATTTTGATTTTCCAGTTTCAACTAAAGAATATGATATTGTGATGAAAGCAGTCCCTTTTGGTTCTGTGGCTTTACACAAATGTGTTCCTCTTCCTACTGACATCTCATTACTTCACCCTAGTGACACTCTTAGTGACACATAAACTGTTTTGGTTCAGTTAAAAATAATACTAGAGCTGTGTGTTCCTCATTTCAACAACAGAGTGTTTTTTTATTCCTTATGTCACCACATACTGGAATAACTTTGTTAGTGACAAAAGGTTTGGCTGGTGCTTAACTAAATATCTCATCTCAAATTAGATAAAAGAGGTGCCATTTAAGCTTCTAGACAAATACTATCCTGTAAAATGTAGTTAAAACGTTTAAGAATGAAATTGATGTTTTATTTATTTTTCTTCTGGTAATCCTAAAACTGATGATAATTTATTCTGGCATGGTGAATAAAAAAAAAAAGTGGCAAAAAGATTTTGAGGTATATAAATGTAACATTTATAAAGACATTTGCTGAGGATTGTGTGGGAAGTGCCAAGTGGAGCCTCTCCAGCTGCTCAGAGCCAGGTAGCTCTGGAAGAAAGAAAGAGCCACATCGGATTCTACTATTCTTGAGCCATTTACCTACAGGAGCAAGGCTCAGAGATGACTTTTTCAAGTTTGGGATTAAAAAGCAGATTCATCTTCACTCATGTTTATCAACCTGACTGCAGCATCAATCCGTGGAGGTGACTTCCACTGTCAGGTATTATATGGCTGTTTGGGGAGAAGAAACACTCACACAAGTGATGGAAATGAATACAAACGATCCTGTGATAAAACTCACCGTTGGTGAACACACCATTAAGCAATCATCATTGCTAATGAAAATCTACTCAGATTGACTCAGGCTCAAATGTTTACACATGAAAATAGGTTTTACTCACATCAAGTTGAGTCTCATTTACTGTCTTACCTATCCTAAAAGTAGCGATGGGGGACCAAATGAAATGCACCGTAGTAAAGTTGTGGATTTTTCTGGGTTTTAGCATTATTGAAAATATTTGTTATATTTGATAATCTAAGTACACAACTCAGCAGGATATATAACAGAGGTCATGTACTTAGACATTTCAATGCAGAATTCTTACATATTATATCTTTAACTCATACTACATGTCTGAATCATGTACAATGTCTAATGTAACACTGTACAAAGAGTACACAGTATAAACTGACTGGTCATGATGTGTTTTCTCACTGAAACACAATATTTACAGACGTTCAATTAAAGACTGGTATGGTAGCAGACAGACAAGCATTCATTTTCTTCTGGATTTTTTTTTTTTTAATTTGACGCCTGCAGCGCAAACATGTCAGGGAAAAATCTTGTTCTTGTTTTGTTGAATTGTTTTTCTACAATTCACCATACAGATGCATAAAAAATGTGGCATGGCAGGTCTGGAGCATGTTGTCCACAGCAGGTCTAAGGTCTGATGCTGTTCTCGACTGTAAGCTGTCGAGCGGCTGCTCTGCTGGGTTTCATGTGGCCTTCAAAACAACTGACAAACAAATGAAGGTATAATTGGAGGCTCTGCTCACAGTGAGAGACGGCTGCTGCATCACTGAAAAGATTAGCTGTTTGCAGGCTGTTGCTATGGTGGTGTACTCTACTGGGATGTGTGAGAGGGTGTGTTTAGTGTTTGAGTCACCTATTATGGAACTGAATGCTTGTTGTTTCCCCAAGTCTTTTTCTGTGTGTATGTGTGCTGCTTTTGGCGCATTTGGTTGTGTTGCCTTCTTTGCATGAATACATGTGTGTGTTTTTTCTGTCTGTCTGTGTGTTTGTGTGTGAGCTCTTCAGTCTGTGTGTGTCCCTGGTGTGCTGCCAGTAAAGCGTGGCATTTTGCTTTAACAGGCTTGTCCTCCATTAGTGGCTCAGTGCTGAGCTTAAAACTGGGAGGGAGGAGAGAGGAGGGACGGTGGAGACACACACACACATGCAGATGAGCACACACTTTTTGAAATTCTACTTGGATCGAGCTTAAGAATGACATTGGCTCACTTGGACTTTCCTGTAGTTAAACTTTGCCATTAGCTTTTCTGTGTGTTTGCAGGTGACGGACAACAAAGGCTAATTAGAAAAGGTGAAATTCTGAAGGACTTGCGGTTACGAATGCTGGCTGTTGAAAAGCTGATGCCAAATGTGCATTGCTGGCTGTCAAAATGTTGAATAACCCCAAGAATATATGAAAAATGTGAAATGTTTAAGGTTTGTTGAAAAGCTGACGCTAAATGCACATTGCTGGCTGTAAAAAGTATGTTTGTTGAAAAGATAATGT
>OMLP01022496.1:0-15889 GCA_900302685.1 Spondyliosoma cantharus | reverse complement strand
GGTTTGTTGAAAGGCTGACGCCAAATGTGCATTGCTGGCTGTCAAAATGTTGAATAACCCCAAGAATATATGAAAAATGTGAAATGTTTAAGGTTTGTTGAAAAGCTGACACTAAATGCACATTGCTGGCTGTAAAAAGTATGTTTGTTGAAAAGATAATGTCAAACTGGATTGGTGGTTTTAAAATATTGGAATTTGCGTCTGAAGAGTATGAAGAGTCATAATAGTGGGGTGAGAATGAAAGATTCAGATTGTACTATAAGCTTTGAGCCAGACTGCAATGAGTTGAATTCGTATGGAGAGAAGCAGCTGATGGACTTCTGAAGAGATGTTACAGTGGGAATGACAACATGAATGGAATCGAAAAGACTAAATCTCATAACGTATCAAAGATGGGGAAGATGAATATTTAAATCTATTGCATTGATTTATACATTATGATGTGTGTGTCTGTTTGGGATTTGAATGGAGGGGAGGAGAGAGGAAGACAAAGGGGGAGGAGGTGGAGAGAACATGTTGAGGAGGGGGAGGGAGAGATGGGGGAGTACGAGGAGGAAGAAGTCAAAAGATGAGGAGCTTGCTTTTGAGAGAAAGGCAGAGAGGAGTCCTTTTCTCACAGAGATTCTACACTATCGCCACAATGAAGGCTTGAATATTACTCCGCCTTTGTTTGTCTACAATGAACCAAGCAGCGCCGGCATGACGCCACTCCAGTGTGTCATTTCATACAGCATACATCATAAGGTTGAGATCTGTGTTTTTTTTTATGTATTTACCCCGGTTTCTTTTCTGATACTTTATATTCTACTTCAATACATTTCTGAGAAACTTCTTTTTTAAAAACTTTTAATCTACTACATGTGTCTGACTTCTTTAGATACTAGTTAGTTGATCTGAAAATCCCAATTAGTGATACAAAATGTAATCAACAAATACATTAGGAAGAGAGTTTAGAATTTAAAGAAGCTCCAGTTTCACCATCTTCAACACAACAAACACATGATTACATTATTAATAAAACTCCAATATAACCAATATTCTTCTGAAATTGACTGGGTTACTTTTACTTTTAAATACTTATACTATGTGTTTTCACTTCAGAACACATTTTGACTTAGATCAGATTGTTTAATCTTCAAAGTGACATTGCTTGAACAGATGAATGCCATTCTTGCTTTATTTTCAACCTTCTTGCCTGTAGAAAAGGCCTAAAAGTCAGATTCAAGCAGTGCAGAATATTGTTGTATCGTTCTGCTGGCTGCAGCTCAGCCTGAGAGCAGGTTAGCTCGCCCTCCCCCCACCTGCCAGATAAGCTACCTGCATGCCTTGCAGACAGGAGAGATGCAAAGATGGACAACCATATGCAGTTTAACAAAAGACTTCAGTGTGAACGGCGTGATTTTGAAAGAGATTAAGTGCAGGTAAGACCTACATTTTTATCAATCTTGTTTTCACATGTTAATGCTTATTGTGTATTGTGTATTGTATATTGTCAAGGTATACTAAGTTTTAAGTAGAAAAGGTGAATTTTTGATATTAACATAAACCCGACTGTACATTTCTGATCAAGTGAGGGAACCCTGACTGCAATGATAAAGTGCATTTGTGTTGCCAAAAAATTAAGTTAGTGACAACTTTTTAAAGCCTTTTTATAACTAAATGGTCCTAACACACTCCAGGATATGTTTTCCTCTGCTGGGGATCTGAACATGCTGGAGGAATTTTGGTAAAACAGTTCTCAGACATGAGCCAGAAGGAGGCTTTGTAGAGGAGCAGCTCTTGGTTCAAATCGGGTCAGCTAAACTCTGATGGGGGCTCTCTTCCCTCTCTTCCTGACGTTTTGACCCGCTGGTCTGACTGGCTGCTCAGTCAGATCCAATCAGGATATCCTCCACAGCTTCACCTGCTCCACCAAATATAGTCACTGCTGGCTCCAACAATTCAAGATGGCAACGGCCATAATGTCATACTTGAGGCTTTACTATCGTAGCCCATAAACCAATGGGTGATATTATGATGGCGCCATCCAATATTTATTATACTCAGATACGCGTGTTCCTTTATATGCTTCTTCAACTCCATCATCATGCAATCATCTATGACTGGTTGTGTTATAATCCAGTCAGTCCATAGCAGTTCTTAATATAAGCAGCCAAACCAGTAACACACACAAAAGTATATACAGTACACTGCAGTGCCTCAGGCCAGATACTGGACTGCATGAATCCCATATTTACTGACAGTAAGGAAGCTGTCAGTCAGACGTACAGGGACAGTTCATCACACCATTAGAGACACCCTGACACCCCCTCCTGACTCTGTGTGTGTGTGTGTGTGTGTGTGTGTGTGCGCAAATGTATGTACATGCATTTGAAACTGGGATGTGACTTCAGTCAGAGTTTGATGAGAGCGATAAACTGTAATTAATTTTAGGATTGATTGATTTTGATTGCTGTAATTTTCAATAGGGGAGAGAAGTGAGACAAACCATCATCGAGGACATATTTAGACCTATATTAACTAAAAACACACAAATTACAAGGATTTGTTTTTTTAAACATGGACTTCAAGACTTTCTAATAGAAATCCTCCACCAAAATCCACTGCTTTGACACTCACCCCCTTAGCTGTGGATAACAATATAACCAACAGGACGTTTTGTTTCTCCCATACACTGTATAAACATGGACATCTCTATGATACCCATAGCTGCCATTTTGAACCTCAGTGTGGTGGCTGTAGTCTTCACCATCTCAAAAGAAAAGAAAAGAAAAGAAAAGAAAAGAAAAGAAAAGAAAAGAAAAGAAAAGAACTGGAGCTTAGGTGGGCTAAATGAAGCCTGGTTGCTGATAGCTAGCAGCTAGCTGTCACTTAAAGCACCCACATCCTTAATCGTGCATAACTTCAAACCTCAATACAATATGAGCAGGCGAGTTATATAAAAATGTAGCCCAGTACAGTTGCCATAAATAGAAAAATTAGTTACAGAGACCAAAATCGTTCTTTGTGCCAGGCTTAATTTTTTTTTTTTTTCTGCTGGACAGTTGAGCCAGCCTCGGGTGGCCCTTCAGGGCACTGCAGTTTCTGGCCCTTGAGTGTTAGCTTCATTTTTCAGCCAGCTAGATTGCTGCTGATGTGATAAGCCATACTTTTTTTTTTTTTCTAATCAGACAAAAACTACAAATAATATGGTCTTTATTAGATAGTTAACAAAGACACGTAAAACCTGAGTAAACAAATAAGATGCAAAAATCCATAATTTACATCAAATTACACAAAACTTGGACATGATATGTTCTTTCCACTTTTATACCCTAAATTAATAAGCTGTGTTTATATCTAATAGAAATAAGAGGAAACTGTTATATGTTAATTATAACCAACAGACGGTTGTCAAACCCCCTGAAGAAATGACCCATATGAAGTCTAACATAAACAACAACACCAAGTTGCAGTCAAAAAAGAACTGATTTATTAAACAAGCAACAAACAAACATAATAAAAACAAATCACCTACAAATAATCGAAATGACAAACTGATGGGCCTTCCAGAGGACTCCACCAGGAACCGTCAGACTGGGCACTAACCTTTTACCCTAACCCAATATAAGGAATCTAAACCTGAACAGAAACAAAGCCCAATCCAGAAAATAGGACTATTGAACCCATCAGAAGAACACAAAAGTTAAAACCATATCACCACAGACAGCCTCTTGACTGACTGACTGACTGCTGAGCTGGCAGGATGGTGGAAGGAAGAGAAAGAGTGCCCTACCCCCTCTTATCAATTAGCGTCAATCAACCCGGATCACTTTCACTTGGGAAAGCATCAGTGAACAGTTGTGCATCATGTAACACCCCCACCCTAAGATTCTGAAGTTGCAGGCTCCAGGCCTGACAATGTGTCAGCCAGAACATTATCCCCGCCATGGACTTGTCTGACAGCATCCATACTGAGGGCCAAAAGGTGCAAATTCCAACTCATCAAAGATCTGTTTTCATTGCACATTCTATGCAGGAAAACAAGGGGATTATGATCCATGTAAACGATCATAGGAACTGTTAACTTTTCGAAAATCTGTGAAGTGATCCTCACCATTAGCTTTATCAGCAAGCAGACATGGGGAGCTCCATATACTACAGCTGGGCTCAGCGATGTTGGGTTGCTCCATGAACTCTACCTGCTGCTTAAGACGATGACTTAATGTATTGTACTTAATGATGAATTTACAAGAAGGCACCAGTGAGTTATGATTTGCCATAGCCGTTTCACAACGTAGATTAAGTTTCTTCTTAAAATAATTCGATTTGTAAAGGGAGTCTGGGATATTGCCTTTACTAGTGACATTTAGCTCTTTATTATGTGATCCATATCCATGACTTTCACCTGAACACACAGCAGCCCTTTTCTTGGAACAACTTTGTGAAGTAGATCACAACAACAGTTATTTAGTTGAAATAAGAAAAGGTGTGACCCCAGAGAGAGAGAATTACAGTATTTGGTCATTGTCACTGTCATTCACGAGAGAATATCGTGTGCTTTTTGCTCTGGAAAACATGTTTCTTTTAAGTTATTTATATCATTAATGTAACAATGTCCCATTACTTTGAAAAATTAATTTGTGATTAAAATAACAGTTGTTGGTGATGTATTAGAGACCCCCACAAATCTGTCAATTAACTGCTTTAATGAGAGCTCATACCCTACCCTATGGGACCTCAGCACCCAATGGCTCCCACGTACAGAAGATAAGAAAACAGTGTTTTGAAAGACTCAATTAGCTCACAGACGAGCAGGGAGGTTTCTTGAGATCTTAGAGTTTAACAGCGTTCCTTTAGTCAGTGCCGCGGACAAACCCACATAACTCACTTCAGCACTGGACAGCTCCCCCACAACTTTTGCTACCACCAGGCTAATAGACTGCACTGCAACATCAGCACCAGACAGCAACAAAGGGGTCACCTGTCTCTGAACTGGACTTCGCATCCAATTGAGCCAGCTCCCTCTCACCGTAGGACTTACACATGTTAATGTGACAGAGGTGTTTTTTACACTGGCAATCTGGATTGGCTACAAGATAGTCTCTGTACCTGACCTTCTCCTGAACTAAGTAGGGGCCACAATAGTAAGCCTGCAAGCACCAGAACTGTGTCACCAGCCATGAACTCTCTACTTTTATCACGTCTGTCAAACCATCCCTTCATCCTGACATGTGCCGCCTCAAGACTGCCACTAGCTATTTCACAAGCTCGACACAGTTTTACCCTGAAGTTACTGACATTGTCCAGCAAACTTTGTTCTGACCCTTCACAAAACCACTTCTCCCTGAAAAGCTTCAAGGGACCACTTACGGTATGGCCGAACACTAACTCTGAAGGACTAAACCCAAGAGACTCCTCTACCACTCCCATAATAGCAAACATCTGCAGGTGAAAGCCCTCCCCCCCTGAAACTGCTCAAGGGCACCATGACTCTCAGGGTGACATGCAGTGGAATGACAGTGTCGAATTTTATCTGCTTCAACACCTGACCAGATTCACGCAATATAAAGTTTGAACCTTGGTCTGTCTATACCACCTTTGGAAAACCAAGCAATGAAAAGAACTTTGTCAAAGCTTTAACAATGACTGGTGTTGTAATCTTAAGCAAGGGAAATACCCTCAGAAACCGAGTGGATGCAAACATTACTGTCAACAAAAACTTGTGACCAGCCTTTGTACGAGGAAGCGGACCCGCACAGTCAATTTAAACCCATTCAAATGGCTCACACACTACTGAGATCAGATAGGGGGCAATGGTTTTGTCCGGTTTTCCAGTGACCTAAAAAATGTGACGGGTTTTACAATAGTGCACGATATCCCACTATAACCTTGCCAAAAGAAACACTGCAAGTGACCGGCATGGGGATTATCATGCACCAAATTAAACATTTTGGTCCAATATGGAGCTGGGACAACAATCTTGGTTCCAGCACTCTAGTCATGTGCAACAGAGACAACAGCTCAATGGAGTCTATTTACAAATGAGCAAGCCATATCTTACAAAGTTACACATTGATCTTCATCTAATGCAGCTTCAAACCAAGGTAAAACAGACCAGAGCTGCTGTGTGAGTTTATAGTTTAAGTCAAGCATAGAAAATGTAACCAACAAAGCCAACCAATCAGAGGCAGAGTAGGGCAGGTCTTGCTAGAAGATGAGTGGGATCCATAATGATGCACCATGCACTGCAATGCTATACTAGTGACTTGGTCAGTGTCCTGGTGGAATAAAATTACCTCTCTCAGATAATTAAAGCTGCAGTCTGGAGTTTTGAGAAAAAAGTGGACTTAGCCAGAACATTTGAATGAGTACAGCTCCCAGGTCCCTCCTTCTTCCTCTCTGCCTTCAAAGCCCCTCCCCACAATGGAGCCTGCCGTGCATGAGCAGGCTTGTAACGATGGTAACAGAGGAAGCTAGATAAACAAGATGGCGCATTCAAAAAACAACCACAAAATAAGCCCTGATTGCTCTATTTCTGATCAATACAACTAAATTACAATGACGAGTGCCTCATGCAGAGTCACTGTAGTAACCCGAGTAACAAACAATTTTCCTCACATCGCGAGTTACCAGGTAATCATTTGCCGCTGCAACATTTTCGCTATGCTGCCTTTCTGAAGCATGAGTAACATTATTTCTCTAAACTAATTCAATTCAATCACTTCAGAGCGTCCTGAAACTCTTTGAAAGACACTTTTGCTAACCAGTAGCCATAAAGACAAACCTAAACACCGGAGTTAGCATACAAGCTAACAAGCTGGATTCACCAACAAGCTATGTAGCTCGACTGCAACATTGTACGGGCATGTGCGCTATTGCAAGTATTACTGTAACCATAGCCTTGTGGTTAAAACATAGAATGAAACATATATCAAGCAGGGGTCCTTACTTGTTCGGCAGAAAAGCGGCCATCTCTGCATCACTCTTGAGTCCTTACAAATCCTGCAGCTCCTCCACCTCTGAAATGACACTACGATATTTATCCTAGTTTTCTCCCTGGCTTGGTCCAATTCTTTCTGTTTACACTGCTTTTCTTCGTCAATCTTCTTATTTCTTCTCTTTGATGTGGGCAATGGTGGGGCATTTTTCGGCTCTGTTGTTGTTGTCTGTTCTCCGCCATTGTTTACAGTTTGGGCCTGAGCTTGAACGTATCTGATCAGGCAAGAGCAGGCACTGCGCCTGCGCGGGGGAGGGGCACTGCCCAGTACGTGCTGCGTGAGGGAGGGTGGCTGCCAGCAGTGTATGCACGAGAAAGCAGTTGGTTGTGTTGATCCGGGAGCCGAAGTAAGGAGGAGCTGCAATCCCACCAGGTTGGAGAAATGTAGTATCACACTGCCAGTTGGTGCTTCATCCTGTTGCCACTTCTTTTGCTGCACAATTTAAAACTACATTTTACTGGAAATGCTTTTATAAAAGTGTAGTACAGAACATAGAATATAGAAGCCAAACAGGGGGTCTGTTGTAATGTGTCGCTAATTAACCTCTAAGAAAGTCTAATAAGGGTATAACAAGATTGTAATTAGCAACAACTTGCCCAATAAAGTAATGAAGTGAAACTATATTAAATAAAGCCTGTCTGTGTTTTGTCTGAGAATTTTTAATATGGCACTTAATTTGTCAAATTACAGCCTGTGTGTCTCGGGTAAAATAGCATGTAATCTAATTTGGATCTGAAAGGGGAATATTCTAAAATATAGTGGGACCCAATGTTTTAATGTCATGTATTTACCTTGACAGAGCGATGCCATGATAATACATTGCAACTGCTGTGAAACCAAACTGTCTACAGCTCCTGTCCTTAACGAGGCAGCGCGATCCCAACTCTAACACTGTTCAGTGCTTCTAGGAAGTGTTTTAAAGTAGATTTTCAGTTTTGTCCCCTGAAAAACAAAAGTACACACACAGAAGTCAAAATAAAATAATAAATCAGAACTATATGAACCTTCTTAGGGAGCACACATAAACACATCCCTGAAAATAACAGATTTCATTCTGAATATATGTTTTAGGTGTTTGCCTTGTAAAAAAAGTAAAATGAAAAAAAGATTTGAGAAAACAACATAAAAAGGTCGAAAGAAGACTTTGCAGTCTTGCATTGTTATTTTTGTGCAAGGAGACGAATAAATGCTCGAAGATAGATGGATGAAGAAGGAGCGCAGGAGACGAAGAGGGAATTATAGAGAAAGAGAGGGAGGGAGGAAAGAAAGAGTTTGACCCTTTTCTCCTCCAGACCTGGCTCAAACTCACACACAAGCACTTCCATAAAGGTTAATGTGATGCTAATGTGGCCTATATTGAGAGGGTGATCATTATTTTCAGACCTTTGCTGTGCACCTCACCTGTATATAAAAACTGTTTACAGAGGCTGAAACAAGCATTTATCCTTCCCTCGACCTGAAGTTGCAATGTCACAATCCAAAGAACATAAAGGCTGTTAAACTTTCAAACTTGACAGTTTTAATGACATCAAAATGTGATTTAGCATCAGGGCAAAAATATGTATTGTGAAGAAAGTTTCTCTCAGAATGTTAATTTACCTTATTACACGGCTCTTCTTAATGCTGTAGAAGGCTCCATTCACTTGAATGGGCCTTCCCAACCTTCGGTGGTCAATTATTTTTGTGTAATTGACCGTTGCTAAGCATATTTGACCGCTGTCAAGGAAAGTGCCCGTTTTGCCTCTGATTCACATATTTCATAGCACTCCGCACTCTAGAATCTTTGCTCCGCAACTAGTCCAATCACTTATCACCCCAGCATATTCGGTCACTAAGCGAGGACAGCTGATCTGTAGCCTACTTCATATCGGAAAATACGTACTCCCAGACTACTAGTGTGGATGAGTTTCACATTAACTTTAATATTTTTGGAAAATATGAAGATTTCGACTCTTGGCAAAAGGCTGAGTTGTCATCACCGCTCAAGAAAAGAAAAAGGGAGGAAAGCAGCGAAGAGGGAGAAGCCAAACTGCGTCGGTTTGGTAAATTATATTTCTCTGCTGAAAAACACTATGAATGGTAAGAAATAAATTGTAAAAAGACACACTGTGTGAAGTCTGTGAAGTGTCCCTTCAGGACGAAACAGACCCCTCCCGGTTCATCCTGTCAGGACTTAGTTTCCCGATAATGACCGCCGTTCTATACATTATCCCTTACATATTAGCTTCTACCCAGCATTTTAATGCTTTAGTTAGTGGGGGTGGTGATCAGTCATGAAGCCAAACCGATTTCAGTATTTGATCTTTGACTCACTTTTAACAAATCCTAAGAAAAGCATGACTTACTTCCCTCACTGCTGCAGTGTGTGGATGGACACATTTTCTCTATTGTGTTGCATGCTCGTCCTGATGTGTCTTTCTGTAGATACCCACTTTACCATGCTGCTGGTAACTGTAGTGATGTGCAGAAACAGATATTACACCAGTATCGCCTGAGATGTGTAGTTATGGCACATCTACACACAGTGCAATAATATACATTTTACAGAACACTTCGACTGTATGTTCACTTGTGACATACCAATAGCACATGCATTTTTTTTTATAAATGTGCACAAAGCACACAATATCTGCACCTTGGTGTTGATTTGAATACAATGCCAAACTACAGTATGTGACCAGTATTTGTTACACTGGAACTAAGTCAGTATTCAGTAGTATAACATTAACATTATGTTACGCTATCACTGTCTGTCGAGTAGTTGTATTAGCCTTATCCTCAAGCTAGTGGGTTAACACTGTCAACTTTATAAATCCTGCGGTTTGACGCTTCTTCTTTCACACAAAGCTATAGCGTTACTTCCAATGCCTGTCCATCAAGTACATTTACACACAGCAGCAACAAACACTTCTTATGGCACGCTTCTCTTTCTGTATTATTTCCGGTCAGCGTGGACTTCCACACATCTCCAAATGTTATTGACATTGATCTGCCCAATCGGATTTAACAGGTAAAACTCCCGCCCTTTCCGGTTGAGACAATTCCTGTGTGATATCTGGTAAATGTCGTTTTGAATTTGCAATCGTGGTTTCCAACTTGCAATTGTTTTCCCTGTCTTGCTGTTGTGTTTTCTGACTTTTCTGATTTGCACTCCTCGGCCACTGTATAAAATACCTTTGCCGCCGCATTGACAGGACTAGAGAAGTCCAAACTTTCTGTCAATAGATCAGTTTTTTATTGCCACAAGCATGGCTGGAAATTGTTATTTATCTCCTTACAGATATACAGTGGTTTAACACTTACAAATGTTGAACCGCAGTCTCAAACTGCTGTCGTTGGCTTATCAGCTTTCTCGCCCATAACACCACTACCACACCCTCCACCACCTGATATGATGGTCAGTCAAACGTGTATTGTGGAAACATCAGAATGGTACGAATGACACGTTCAAATTTTAATGTATCAGTCATTTTCAGAAAGGTTAACTGCCAACATTTTATGCTGGTGACTGGACTACAACATTTTTCATTGGAGACAGAACTGATGTGTCAAAACAACTGACTTTGTAAAGTAAGTCATTGCTTCTTTAAAAGGAATCACAATCCAAAACCTTGTTACTTGAACTAAAACATCTCAGTACACACAGCACTATATATTATATCATACTAATGGAGCTGAACAGCAGTTCCATCAATTAAAAACTAATTATGAGAATTACAATGATATTTAAAGTTAATTGGCTATTGTACAATTTATGAAATTGTGATGTGCAACAAATTGGGAAGTTTATTTGGGGAAAACAAATAATATGTGTTCTTTTATTTGATTTAATTAAAATGTGGGAAGGTTAGTCTACAACAACAGACACTCCACTGGATGTAGTAAATACAACATTTTTTTTATCCCTGTTTCCTCATTTGTCACAGTTCATCTCGGGCTACCATCATCAGTATTTTTTTAAGGTAGTGCTCTGACACAGGAGGTGAACCATGGTCTGTTGCAGCAAACATGTTTCCTGCACACAATTATGTCCCCATTCGTTACATAAACAGCACTCTGCTTTATCAGCCATTTCACCAAACTTAACACTTCATTGCTTGTGTGAAAGGAAGCCTTTTCAGTGTGTCACATCCTGGGAGGTATTGATTTATCCTAGCTCCAATTGCTATGCAACTGCCAACTGCTTCAAAAAAATTAACTTACCCCTCAGGGCTCCAGTAGGTTCTTCCATAAGAAGGGTCTACATTTCTTACAATTTGGGAAAAAGTCATTCATGATCAGATCCTAAATCCTAATCCCTCACTCCTCTGTCCCAGCCAGTCTGCACAAGGCCAGTCCCAACTGGTTCAGAACTCTGCAGTGAGACCTTTAACAGTCCAGTCCAGTTAACCAAGTTAGTCTTCACCTTACATGATCTGAAGCTCAAATCATGCATTCCATAGCCATAACAATCCATGAGAGTTATATGTTAGCTCCAATGCTCATGTCTGTTCAAAATGACGGTCAAATATTCCCTCTAAAAAAAGAAACATAGGTTTGAACCATTCGAATATCGATATTTGCGCATTATGTCAATAAAATGCGGTACCTTGTGTTGTAAGAGTGGCGTAGCCCTTTCAGGAATAGGGCAGTGCATGAGGTGTGCGTAAGGTGTGAGTGGGCGAGCGAGAGTGAGGGAGCATGCGTATGTGCAGGCAGTGAATGAATGAGAGAGAAAAGGTGAAGCCAACGGAGTAGCAGTAGTAGCGACAGGAATAAATTGTACAGTATATGCTGCAGAAAAATATAAGTCGAGACGTGGCTGTTTAGTTGGAGTTCCAGACATCATGGTATGCTCATTTGGGTGCACATTTTCAAGATGTGCCCTCATGTTGCTAGTGGTGGAAAGGTAAGCTAACTGTAGCTTACACAGCTTGCTTACAACTTTATCTCGAGGCTACTGACCAAAATCCAAAATAGTTCCAAACAGGGTTTGGGTTTCTCTGTGCTGTGCAAGTGCGACTCCTGTGACCTGTCCCCGACCCGTCATGCAGTGCGCCCACTCGCAAAGCAGCCACTGATGTGTTTTTTTTCCACAGTCGAATCTCCATTTTTTTTAAATATTCGAATATATATTCGAATTTAGAATATTCGTTGACAGCCCTACTGTGCTAATTGTGCACTCTATGCTGATTTACGTTACATACCAACACATTCACCTTCGCCCAACATAGCTTAAATACAGTAGTGTCATTAGTGTTTTTGGACACTGGTGTTGTTACGGAGTTGGCCATTTTTTGTGTAAAATAAAATTGAAAATTGAAACGTAAAGATACAAAGTTGGAACATATGATTTGACATATGATACGTATTGTAGAATTGTTGCTTTTAAGGTATATATTTTACAAATTGAACATATGTTTATGGAAAAGCCAAAATACTTTCTTGGTTATTGGGGCAAGACTACGCCCTCTCCTGACAGATCTTTATGCAATTTCAGATTTCTAATCGACTCATTTGAGCTCAGTTGCTCATTGCATCCTCATTTGTTTAATATCATAATCTCTGTTCTGTGTGTTGTGGGCGTCTAATTGAATTGCTTTGATGTGTTTATGTATCTTTTCAAGTGGGAGAGAGGAGCGAGACCTGCAGTTATTACTGAAGTGTTTTATTGTGGGAGAGGACACTAATTGCTAACTAAGAGCCAGTTAGTGTTGGCACTAATTGTGAACAACAGCAGAGCTAACTGGGGAATAGAAAAGTAGGTTAAATCAGACCATAAATTGACTGAATATAAATATCAGTCAGTTGCACAGGGCCTGGTTGGGTTGAATTCAGCGGCTACATGGTGTGATAACCTGTTTATTTGCTGTTTTGTTAGTCAAGTTTCACAGACAAGAGGACATGATAGTGAGATGACTGAATCAGTAATCATACAAATATGGTATCTTTGCTCAATTGGTAGAAAGTTTGAGGTCTCAAAGAATCACAACAGCGGTCCTTTGTGCTGCGTTGGTGCTATATAAGACCAATTTTACCTTCAGATCAGGGCGATAGATTTGAGATTTGAATGATTTAGACTTTAGAGCTAAGTCATTTAAGGTTGATTACCCTTTCAGGCACATACTATTAAGTTACCAAGTCATAGACAGTATATCAGAGCTTTCATCAAATCTGTACTCTGAGTTTCCTAATCATAGCCGTGACTTGGATGTAAGTCAGAAATTGGGCACAGGCCACAGGTTGTCAATTGTCCCATTGATTGTTTGTTCAAATGCCAAGAATGCAGGTCTAATCTAATATGAGCGGGTGAAAGGGTAGATGAAGGGGAGGTGAAAGGAACAGATGAGAAAAAGAAAAGAGGAGAGTTTATGTGCTGCTGTCAGCAATGGACCTTTTAGTTGTGACACTGATGGACAATGAATGAAAACCCTTTTCCCTGAAGTATTTTGGTTTAGTTTCCATAAAATCTGTCTGCTAACCTAAAAGAACTGAAACCAATGCCCAGTTCATTGCACGGTTGGTGATGCAAGAGCATGTCGGACTGGCACAACTACCCAGCCGAAGGAGGTGATGCTGGACCATATGAGTGGCTCGGGTATGGTCTGCATCTTTTTTCTGATATTGGCAATCAAGGCATGTATCATACACTACTCAAAAGTTAGGGATATTGGGATAGGGTGCATATGGGTTTGCACAAATATAAATTAAAAGTCAAATAAAATGTGTCTCAATATTTTGGGGGACCAAACATATTCACAGAACACACAAATGAAAATTCAAATATGTCAAAGAATAAACAATCAATTGAAACAACAAAATATATCAATATCCCTAACTAATTTTGAGTAGTGTATGTTGGAACTTGTTTGGTAGCTGTTATATCTGGAAGGTTGAGTAGTAACTGAATCTCCTAGATCTAACGACTAATAATGGTTTGCAGGTCAACCAGTGCTGTGACAGCAGATGAAAACACTTGTTGGACATTGTTTTCCTATGCAGAGACGCTGAGCATTGTGGCTGAGCCACCTCTGCCACTGTTTCACTTTGCACCTCACCACTGTACTCAAAGTTCAATCATCTTCACCTGTGATCATGTTTGTCTTTCTCTTTTCAATGCACAATCAATGATATGCAGCCTTTGATCTATGAGATACCATGATCTTTGAAGACCGACTGTAATATTGCAGGCTGTTCCTGGCTAATGCCTTGTCCCAGGAAAATGAAATAAACAAATAGGATGCTGGTTAGTTAAGCAACGAGTAATCAGTGACTGTTGCACTTACATCTTTACAGAGACCTGTTTCCACCACAAAATCCTGCATCGAGCTGTTGCACTGGATGGACAGACATCGTTCTGAGCTAACAGAGTGCTGGAATACTGCAGAACAAATTCAATAAACGTGTTAACGATCTATGTCTGTGTAGCATGAAGGAGAGCAAACTTTCATTTGGTAATGCAACACTGTGTGGTATAATGACACACAGATCATCTTGAACCTTAAACTTTTGTGACTACTCAAATGGTGATCAATGGTGCTACCCAGAGCGGTGAGATACACCTGCTCAACTCCAACCCTCACTTACTCGCTCGCTCTGTGCCCCACACTTTAGTGAACACTGTAAATGTGGCTGATTAGAGAGGGCCCAAGGCAGGAACTGACAATGAAGATGAATTCTCTGTAGACTGTTTAATTTGGGAGGACATGCAGGTTCAGGCCGCTGACCTTCAGCCGCCTTAAGGACAGGCTGCATCCTCCTTCACAGGAGGAGGAGCCTGATGTAGGTCACAGCTGCAGGCATTCAGTATAAGAGCAGTCCTTATCATGATGTCTCTTTCTGCCTGCAGCTTTGCTTCATTCTTCAGGTTTTCTTTAGCAGCGAGAAAGGGGCTCCCCAGTGTTTCTGTCCCTGGGGCTTCCGGAAGCTAATTCGGTGTTGACATGTTAGCTGGAGAATACAGCCTCTCTCTAGCAACGACTCGAAAGCTTTGCAACTCCGGGCCCGTCTCATTCATCTTTGTTTTCCTTGAATACATTACTGAAGCCCATCAGTTATGAAAAAAACAAAACAAACAAACAACAAAACAGTGCCTCTATCCCCAAACCTTAACCCCACTTAACAGAGAATTCATGACTGTTGGCACCTTGGCCTCTCTGAGCTGGCAATGCAGAGGTGTTAAGGTTGGAGGAAGCTTCATTAGCATTGACATTAGCAGCTGCCACCTCACAGCCTCTGAACTATAAAGACTGGGAGGGTTCAAAGCCTGTGCCACCATAAACAAATCTTTGGGAAGCGGGGGGAGTTGGAGAGAATATTTTAGAGAGATTAGGCGAAGGAGAAAAAGGGCAAAAGCTGCAAAACAAAAAAGAAATCCCACTGGCAGCACAGGGGAGTGGCTGTGTTGCTTTTGTGTCTCACATCCACTTATCCTTCCTTTTCCCTCTCTTTCTTTTACACTGCTACCCGTTTTGACTAATCATTGTTTTCATTTTTGAAGAATTTTACTAGACACTAGAGAGACGAAAACAACAGCAGCTTTTATCAAAATGAAAGAGTAAACTCATCCAACAACCTTATGCATTTTTAAAGACATAGTCAAGTTAAATCAGACAGCACCCATGGATCTTCCATTTCCCGTATTTGTAAAAGAAAACGATCTGCCCTTTTTAATGCTGTTCCTGATAATATCCTCCTCCTACCCACTATAATTTAGTTCTTGCAGGCTACATTGGATGCTACTGATTTTGTTGCCTGCCAACATCAAGGCCAATAAGCTGGATGAATACAAGGACGGGTTTCAAACACTTCTTCTGACATAGAGGAGTCCAAGGTGGTTCCCAGTCACTCCATTTGACTTTTTTTCTTTCTTCCTTAGGATCCCCATTAGCTTCTATAAAGTGATGGCTCATTTTTCTATGGTTCTTATA
>OMLP01022495.1:4198-14281 GCA_900302685.1 Spondyliosoma cantharus | reverse complement strand
TCGACCTCATTATCGGTCCACACAAACGATTCTGGTTTCCTCGCACTAGCCATTTTCGTCTTCTTCTTCTTGTGTTCGGATTCTCCGTTTACTGTCTGTTTGTAAACAGTGTGCAAGCTTTATGCACATGCTCTGTCTCTTCTTCTCCGTTTCTGGTGAATTTCAAGCGGCACCTAGTGGCCTGGAACATGAACTACAGCGTTTTGAGTCATTTTCAGTGGATCCGTCTGGACACAAATATTCTCGAAACGATGCCGAGGAAGGAGGAAAAAAAGATCGTTTTGGTACATGTGGACAAGGCCTAAAATTTAGATTGTTTCATGGCCTTTGGAAGTACCTTGAGAGTACAAATACATAGCATCTTGTAAAAGCAAATGTAAATGTAGATCTAGCCCAGGGGTGCCCACACTTTTTTAGCTTGCGAGCTACTTTCAAAATGACCAGGTCAAAATAATCTACCTACAAAAAGATACTAAACATCTATTTATTTATACATACACTGAGTATACTTTATATAACACAATTCATAACTGATATTGAGAGAGTAATGTAACCCTTGGTATTGCACATAAAATTTGACAGCAGTAATACACAAAGGTGACTAACAGCCATCAATATTGCACACAATTTACACATCGGGAGCTGGTGGTTTTCTCGATAAAGTTTTTGAATGACTGAAAATATATCATATGTCATATCTGTAAACACCATCCGAATAGTTCGAAAGTGCCTCTCAACATTCCACTTCTTCGGAATAGCGATGGTAGTTTGACAAATCAGACAAATGCACATTTTTTATATCCCTTCTTTTGTTGATATCAATTGAAGCCGAACACTTCTATAGACTAGAACACTTTTGTGTTTGGACATAAATGCAAGTACAACATGACTTTGTTTTTTCTCTGGCTTAGCGTGTGCGAAACTAAGTCGAGTGAAGAGAAATTCTAGTTCTCTGTTTAATTGTGGTTGAATCTATTTAAGACTTTTCCACTGCATACTGTAGTCGTAGTATCGATGCTTTTATGGAGGTGGGGCAGATTGGGTGGTCAAGATGTAAAAGAAGGGGAGGGTTAGAACAATAATGGCTGGCAGGAATTATCATGATCCAGGATTCCCAGTCTTTTTAAGGGATTATTTTCCCAAGACATTTCTGCAAAATCTTCGAGTAATTTAATATAATGTATATCAAGCACACTCACTGGCAGATGGTCAGTGCTTAACTTCATGAATCTCGGGAGGCTACAGCAAAAGTTTAGATTCTGCTTATACTGCAAGCTTCTCTTTTCTTTGTTTCTGAAAAGTTTTAAGTTTTAAAAAAAGGAAGAACATTCTGCATAACTTCAGTTAAGAAAGTTTCAACAGAAAATCAAGTTTACTTTTCTGAGAAGACACATCACTTTGCAACTTGGGTTGAACCATTCACCTGTTTTCTTCACAGCCAGACACTCATTTAAGGGAAATTGTGAGTAGCGGTGTGATGGTTACAGTATACAACAGATGGTCAGTGACCGTCTTTATAATTGTCAGGATGCCATAGCAGCAGTCTGAATTTGCAAGTTTCTCTCTTCTTTCTTGTCTTCTCACTTCCCTTTTTTCTTTCTCCCAAAAGTTTTGTGAAAACAAATCTGCAAAACTGGTGTTGATAAAATTACAAAGGCAAACCAAGTGTGCTTTATATATTCTGATTTTGATATTGCTGCATCATCTAGCTAAAATAGCCTTGTTATAATACCTGTAGCCACAACATTTCTTCATAGTACACTGTATTTTGCTCTATCATCTCTATTTCAGTCACATAGTTTTGTTAAAAATTGTATTAAATGCCAATTTTAGCATGCTAACATGCTCACAATGACATGCTAACAGGTTTAATGTTACCATGTTCATCATGTCATTGTCCGTAACCACTTTATCCCTTTTATGGGGTCGCAGGGTTTGTTGCTGGAGCCAGTCCCAGCTGTCTCCGGGCGAGGGCAGGGTGGACAAGTTACCAGCTCATCGCAGGGCCCTCACCACCATGCAAGGTGCCAACTGCACATCAGGAGCAATTTGGGGTTTAGTATCTTGCTGAAGGACACTTCGGCATGCAGCTCAGCCGAGCCCGGATCCAGGATTTGAACCAGCGACCTTCCGATCACTAGCCGACCTGCTCTACCCGCTGAGCTACAGCCAGTGCCGGCCCTGAGTAATTTGGTGTCCTAGGCAAGATTTTAGCTGGTGGCCCCTTGCATCACAGTCAATTTCACAATCAATTTTCATAGACTCACACAGAAACTGCATGTATGTATTCAAGATTTTATTTATTTTAAGTCAAAAATATCATGCCAAATAAAAACTGAAGAAAGAAACAAGTGATAAAAATACAATATAAATAAGGCATTAAGCAAACATATTATCTTTCAGCTTCAGCAAGTGCCATCTCTCACTTATCTATAGTCAGGCGCTTTGCAAAACGACCTCCAACTCCTTCCATGTTGCCATGTGGGTATTGTGCTCCCGGCTATCCTCAGGAACCTTCAGCAAGTGGCTTGCATTTTTCCAGTCCTTTAGTCCTTCCTTATTAAGTCTGTATTTTTTTGAAGTAAACATTTAGCAGCAGAAGCAGTGCAAGCTTTCATTCTTGTTTAAGTACATCAGCCAGTGTTACGATCTGCATCCGGACTGTGTTTTGTGTTGTTGTGTTTGTGTTCTTTTTGTCTGTCTCCCTTGTGTTTCCCCCTCCCCTGTCTGTTTCCTCCGTGTGGGCGCGGTTTCCCTCGCCTGCTGGCAGCGCCAGGTGTGTCTCGTCAGCTCATCACCAGCCCTATTTAACCTCCGGAGTTCCACCTGCAGATCGTCAGATCGTACTCTGTTACCTTGGTAGCCTGTCCTTAGAGCCTGACTCACTCGCGTTCAAGTTTCATGCTTAGCTTGTGTAGCTTTCTGATCCTTGTCCGCTTGTTTCCTACAGTCTTGGTTTGTGTAACCAACCTGTTCGTCTTGCCTGCCACCTGCCTGCTTGCCAGCTCGCCTGTCTACAACCTGCCTGCAAACCTGCTCGCCTGTCTACCTGCCTGCCAGCCAGCCAGTTCATCTGCCAGTCAACTATCCGGTTTTCCTGCTGGCTTGAAGCCGTCCTGCTCTCGCAGACTTCCGGGTCGTCAACCTGCGGCGTCGCCGCGTCTCCCTGGCACTACACTCCGTCGGACCTCTACGTGAGTCAACATCCTTGGTTCCGGTCGTCAGACCGTCCACTACTCACGCTAAGAGCGGCCACATCTGAGTGTCAGCGATCGGCCGACGAGACGGCCGCGGCTAACGTCATCGACTTCCGGGATAGTCACCATATCCTCTGTCGGCTCATAATTAAACCTGTTACTAACTTACCTGCTTCTCCGGGTCTTGCATTTGGGTTCGTTATCTGTCTGAACGTAACAGCCAGCTTCTTTTGATTTTTTATTTTTTTTCCCCAAGACTCTGTTACAAAAGTCATGTTGACACTCTCCCATCTTTGTTTTGGGGAAATGTGTAACTGCTTTTTTATTTGAAATGGTCCTCTGGGAACTAACTCTCATCTCACTTTGTCAGTTAGAAGAGATGGCCAGTCAGCCTTTAGTCCTGATGCTGCGTCACTCTGCTGTGCTGAGGTAGAGGGACAGCAGCACCTGATGCTGTGTCACTGGGGGGTGAAATATTTTAAAAGTGCATCTGAAGAGAGAAGTATATGTGACCACTGCGTGTTACATTTTAATAATTTAATTTTAATAAAAAAAAAAAATGGATGCTTGGTGTGTGCTATACATAAGACAAATATAGACTAATAATGAAAATGTGATGAGATTCATTGAACTTTATTGTCATTGCAATACAATTCAGTAAAGTGCAGTATATATGAATGATATGGGAAAGCTAAGGTGTGGAGTATTAACAGTAATACACTTTAACTGCACTTTAACACTGATGTAAACTTTAACAAACTGTGCCACAATAAACCAAAGGCTTACAACTACCCTACTTATAAAGGGGACGGAAAACTAATAGCATTTTATCTGACATACAAGCAGGAAAACACAGCTTACATGTTAAAATAACACTTGAACAGGCCTAACGTTAACTTTCCAAATGTCCCTGATGAATTTAAGGTGGAGTAACATCGACATGAACTATTTACTGATTTTAAAACAATGATGCTATTGTAAGCTAGCAAGCTAACACTCTGCTCCAACAACGGTAGCTACGATGCATTAAACTATTGTCATTCACTTCATCACATTGACGTTACTGTACCTCTATTTTCTTCCTCTTCTTTACCTCTTTCTTTCACTGGGCGCCGGATGGTTTTAGTCTTTGGGACATTGTAATTCCGCTACAGTATCAGTTAATCTCTCTCTTGGTCTTGGGGTCTCGGTGCGGTCAGATTCAGGCAGCTCGCCTTTCGACCCCGCCCCCCTCACACAGGGCAGGTACAGTGCAACGAGCCAGGAAACCAGAAAAAATGCCTCTCCATTATTTAATAGTCTTTGCTATGAAGTTATTTTGTGGGCTGATATAATATTTCAAAAATAATAGTAATAGCACTGGTAACGTTTTTAATTTTTTATTATCATTTTTTTTTTTCCCCTCCCCCGTTTGGAGCTCCCACGTGGATGACGGTGCCCCTAGCATTTGCTTACACTGTCTATGCCTAGGGCCAACTCTGGCTACAGCCAATGTTCATCATCTCAGTTCAATTCAAATGTTGACCTGATGATGTTGTTAGATGAGAAGATAGAGGTTCACCAAAGTCATTACAATTCATCCCAAGGGGAACATGAATGTCTGCACCAAATTTATTGGCAAACGGCTCATGGTTTGGAATTGTCCCAAGATGCATAAGGCTTCTTTTCCTTTAATTTTGACATTACATTTGTTTAAGTTGTAAGAAATTACATAGTTTTCCTGTCAGTGATCAAACGTGCTGTAAAGACAGGAGGAGAAAGTTAGAGTGTCATATTGCTTGAGGTGTCAGTGAGCAAAAGGTGGGGGCCCACCCTCCACATGGGAAGATACAGAAATGTAGATAAGATGAAATTTTACTGTCCCATCTGTTGCATCAAAGAGGCACTGTCCTGGGAAGGACAGGATACACCCAACATCAAAGCATCATTGTTATGTAAAGAAAATGTTTTATGGCTGTTGTAACTGAAGGTAACCTCCTCTCTATTCTGTACTTAAGTGTTGACATTTTAGAAGTTTGGCAGAGAACACTTTGGACTTCTCTCCACACTGTGTGTCATTAAAGAGATCTGATTCATACACTGAAGTCTGAAGTTCTTATGAGACTTAGCAACTCTCAACCTCACAAAGGAGAATTTCCACTACAAAGTCGAAGCTTGTTCCTCCTAGTGTCCACCTGAGATAGTTGGTACAGCCTGTAGTGCATTAAGCAGTAAAAGTGAACATACATTCCCACATAGGTCATATTTCCATGCAAGTGTAAATGTCATGTCAATTCAAATGACTTCGGTAAGGCCTTTGAACCTGCGGGGAGAAGTTGTTGGAATCCTATATTTTTGCCTTGCTCTGGTGATCAGTACATCTATGTGATACTTTGTATTATGAGTTAGCATGTTCCACATGTTTCCACTCATATACAACAACGCCAACACACCAACCTGGTCTGATCTGTCTTCTTTGTCATGTTTAATTGTGTCTTCTACCATGTCCTTCTGTTGTTGTTTAATGGCTGTTAGAAAACAGCTTTCAGGTGAAGTACAGCTACTTAGTGGATCAGAACAGTTATAATCTCACCCACTAACATATACTCACGCCATAGTGTGACAGTTGTATATCAATGCGTTCTTCGTATGGCACGAATGAGCCATAACTTGAACGTCCATAACTTGATGATTCTGGACACAAACAAACAACGTTCGCGATGGTCCTATAGGAAAATTATGTGAGAAAAGTAATGTGAGTCATCGTCTGGAAACCATGAATGTATCAAATACCAATGATCTACTACTGCCTAATGTCATGACAAGCTATCCATCCATTGATATACAGTAGTTCACTCTGGACCAAAGTAATGGCTAAATTTAGTAATTTGTAGATTTGTAAGAACAATTCACAGCACACATGCATTAGAATGCTGCATTTGTGTTGTGATTTATTGTCTCCACTACCAAAGTATGACGTGACTTGGGGTGCACATAAAAGCTCTTAACCCTGCGGGGTGTTCAGAGTGTTACAAAACATAACTGAGAGCAGCACACACCACTTGAACTTCTGCTTTCTCTCAACAAAGCTTTAATTCCTGCCACCAGCTGTTGCAGAGATTGCAGGCAGATTGCTCTCAGCAAACACAAAATGTGAGGATGTGTAAATATTTTCATTCTTACTTTTCATGATCTCTCTTCCCTTAAAGATCACAAGTTAAGTCACACAGACAATAACAAATACGTTCACCAACTTGATAGGGCTGAGAGGGAAAAGTACCTGCCTCTATTCTGACTTTCCTTATCACAGTATCTGTGCAAGGACACTTGTATATTGCATGTATGAAATATGCAAATACAATGAGCAGATGACAACCTAATTCAATTCTATTCAAACTAGAGCCCAGTGACTCATTTTCTACACATGTATCCATGGTGGCAGAGGTTGATGACATTTGCTTTTCAAAAGTATGCAGTCTTGGCTTTTTGAAGTAGTAATATGTTTTTATAGTCCTACCCACCAAAACCTTGGATTGAAATTTAAAATATGAAATATGCTGCCAGCATTAACTCAGTAATTTCCACCACAAGAAGCAAACTGACATTTGTATAAAGAGAGCGCGGCATAATATAACTCTTTCTATCGCAAGGTTTCCGTGTATTATAATTATTATGATTATTATTATAATAAGTCAGACCTTTTTGCACAACTTGTGGGACTGAGACTTTTGTGACACAGAAAAGATGTGCAATTTAAATTCAGTCCATATGGGGCCCACATGGAAATGTTGACTGGGCAATGTGCTGTGCGAAGTGCAGGGCAGCTTTCTCAGCCTGCATGCACACAAACCTTCCCTGATGGAAATCGGACCTAAATTCCAGTTAAAATTTCACTAAAGTTCACGACGACAGTGCTCATTGTCACCAGTGTAACAAGTCTTCTGTATGTACTGGCGGTCCAAAGTCCAAAGCGATTCATACACTGATGGCAGTGGCTGCCAAGCAAAGTACTGACAAGCACATCAGGAGCAGTTTGGGTTTCAGTATCTTGCCTAAGGATACTTCTACATGCAGACCAGGGGAATCGAACCAGCAACCTTCCGATAACATGATGCTGGCTCTATATAAATAAATAAATAATATAAATAAATCTTTCCCAAGACCTAACGAAGGTGCCTCACTTGTGTACAGGCAAAGAAATGAACTGCCTAGCTCATTGTTTGTCTCTTGTGTGTTATGTTGTTAACTATAAAAACATGGGTTCATTAATAAATTAACATTAGTCTGTTGATTGTTTAGGTTTATAATATGATGCATTCATACATTCACTCTCAGAGAACAAATCTTTCATTGTGGGCCAAAAACGAACACATTTCAGCACTAAGCCTTCATCAACATGATGAAGCCTTCATCAACATGATGAAGGCTTGAAATGTTAAATGATAATTGGAAAAAGTAGGCTAAGGTGAGTTAATGAATGAAGTCAAATCTTACATGCAAAAGCTAAAATGGAAATGCTCAGACTGATAATTTATAAGGATGAAATTGTAAATGACAATGGAAATGAGACACTAATCACCTCAAAAAACATTTTTTAGCCTGAAACTTGATGATAAGTAAATCAATTAAAATGAAATCTATAAATGTAACTTATGAATTCCAGCCCAGTTAAAACAAATCTACTGCTTTGCATTCAATGACATACTTTTTAATGTCATGCAAAACAATAGCATTAAAATGAGAATGTAAACAAAAAATAAATAAACTAAATTCAATATGATATGTCATATAAATAATAGCAACAGTAATAATCATAATTAAAGCTGCAAGCAGCGATGAATGGGCCCTTGCAGTCCACGCACGTCAGTGCATGCTGCCGTCAGGGCGTGCTGCTTACCCGGCCCCATTGGCCGATTATTGTGTACGCATCTCTTATCTGTCCATCTTTCGGACAGTGCAGGAAGGGGTTAAATGTAATATTCTGTGTCCAACATGTGGCGCTTTGACTATGACAGTATATTGGCCTATAATGTAAAATTATAGTACCGTTCTAGTTAACTGATTTTAACTTCTGACCAGTGGCACTGGAAGAATGGTGGTTTTTGCACCTACTAACATACAGTGAATCATCTTAGGAGACTCTGAAATAAATTGTGGCGGTCCAGTATGGCATGAATGATGCGGGAGCAAAACATAATGTCATCTGAGCAAACAAACATTATTTTGTGCTCAATAAATGTATCTGCATGTTTGCTATTATCCATTTTAATGGAAAGAATAACCCTTCTCACTCACTGTCTACATTGCATACTGCTGCACACTACATGCTCTCTCTCTCTTCTGTGCGCTCTTCTTTGGAAACCTGGAGAAGTAGGAACCTAAGTTTCATGTCATTCGGACACATCAATCACTTCCTGATTTCGAGATTATCGTCAAAAATTGACTATTTCATAACTTTGGTATATTTTGAAACAGGACTTTATTTTGACAAATTTTCTTCAGGAGTGTCCACAGATGGTATGTGCAAATTTTTGTGTGCATCGGTCAAACGGCCTATGAGGAGTTCGAAACAGGTGATGTACCAGATTTCGCGATTTTGCCGCAAAAAAGTTTCGACGGAAATAGGGGTGGCCTATATCAGCCGACTCAGCTCAATTCAGGGAAGGTGTGGATATCAAGTTTTTTAATATGCAATATAGTTTGTGGGAGTTATTGGCCAAAACACGTTTTCCCCGATTATAGCGCCACCTGCTGGTGGACACATGTCATTTTTGGTGTGTTAGCTACTTGCACTAGTCTATAACACCCATATGAATTAAATGTCAGTTAATTGTTATGGTTTGGGTCACAGTGTCACAAATGTACTTCATTGTCACCAGAGCACCACCTGGAGGCAGATTGGTGACACCTTCTTCAGCTAACTTCAGGGGACCATGGGCAACGATTGTACCAAGTTTCGTCTTAATCGACCAAGCCGATGTTCAGATATAATTTTGAAGTGTAAGAGCGCCATCTAGTGGTCATGTCCCCAAATTTTGTACGGAGAATAAAGGGAATGTGCTGAAGTACCAACCCAAGTTTCATGTCAATCGGTCACATAATTGTGGAGATATGCAAGACTTCCTGTTTTTGCAATTTTAGTCAAAAAATTATTAATTTGTAACTTTGGTATCGTGTTGAATCTGGAGTTTCTTTGCACACCGTCAGTCCAGAGATGCTGTGTGAAAAGTTTGGTGCAAATCTGTGAAATTGCCTGGGAGGAAAAAGTAGGTTTGCAACATTTTGCGCATTTGCGGAAAAAAAACAATGTTAAGCGGAAATGGGCGTGGCCTATATCACGAAATTCAGCACAGTTCAGGGAATGCATGGATGTAAGGTTTTTGAATGTGTGATAAACTATATAGGAGTTATTAGCCAAAATGCACTTTCCTTGATTATAGCGCCACCTAGTGGTGAAAATGTGTGATGACAATAGATTATAAAATTTTACGCCACTTCTGAAAGGTTGACCAATTTTTATGTGTTTTCTGCAATGTTCAGACCTCCTAAAATACATCGTTTCGGCCCAAGAAAATAATAATAATCCTTACAGTTTCAATAGGTCCTTGCACCTGTCGCTGCTCATGTAGCGGGTTAGTACTCTATCTAGCGTTGTGTAGTTGAAATAATGGCGCGCACAGAGCCGCTGTCCAGCTCGACCCATATTTAATGCTGATGAGAAACACAGAAAAATATAGCTCTTCACAGCCAGCTCTCAGCACAGTTCAATACAGCAACACTGAAATAAAACAACATGAAATAAATTATCTTGCTGCTCAGTTACATCACGAGGATTAGCCACAAGGACATTAAGCTAACAAAGTTATCAACAACATCAAGCTAACAGATATACCAACATGTACAGCAA
>OMLP01022487.1:0-15173 GCA_900302685.1 Spondyliosoma cantharus | reverse complement strand
AGTAGCTTTACTGTAAAGACAGAAAAATACAATCTTGATGGTGTTGCCGACACCTTGCATCATATTTCCCCTCTGTTTGAGAGAGGATTATGGTGGGGAACCAGAGCCTTGGCAGGGCGCTTGCAGCCTGACCTGAGAATCAGAGGATTCCTCTGTGTTTGTGGTTGAATTCAGCCACAGTGTACACACAAACACACACACACACACACACACGCACACGCACACACACACACACACACACACACAGACACACACGGTCTCTCAGACAAATTCACACTTGTCTATCTGCTGGGCCAGTCAACGTCTCGCACCAAATGGAGGAGAGCAGGAAGAATACTTCATACAGTGAGAATTGTTTTATACTCAGGACTATTACTTATTGGCAGTTAGTTAGTTGATGGACCTCTGGATGTCATTTTTATGCTTATCCTATATGGGACCTGTAGAGAGTTTATAATGCTGTTGATGAGGTTGCAACAGAATGAGATGTTCATGGTGACGGCATGAAAACTCTCGGAAAATAACTTGAGATCATAATATCAGTTACAATCACCCTTAACAGAATGAAAACAGAGTCATATTTCTGTCTAAATGCTAAACTATAATCTAAAAAACTTGAAATGTTGTGTATAAGCAAATGTTCATGTTATGACAATCAGCAGCTTTCATATCATGGTATACCTTAAATACCAGTGATGGAATGTAACTACAAGTACATTTACTCTGGTACTGTACATTAATAACTACAGCTTTGAGGAACCTGTGCTTTACATGAGTATTTACATTTTCCTGCTACTTTATACTTATATTATATTACTACTACAATGGAAACACTGTAGCATGCTGCATACTGGAGCCAAAGTAACACAAATCAGATTACAAAAAACACTGATTCCAATAACTAATGATGCTCAATGTTGGATCTGATAATCACTAAGATCGATATTTCATCCTTTACAATGAATATCAGAGGCTTTAAGACTCACTGTTCATAGTGGTGGCTTTCACTTTTACCAAGATAATATTTGTTTGATATACTTGTTACAACAGCGCTGAAAACAGTATATTGTTGCAACATTAGCTGTTGAGAGGTCGGGTGATGCTTTTAAAATCTTGGAGCAAAAGTCTAAACCCTATGAGGCAAAAAATATAACATTGAGGAAAGCAAAATGAGAAGAACACAGTAGTAATAAACCATGTATGAAAATGCCACTCCAAGTCAAAACTTGTGAACTCAAAAGCTATTTGAAAATGTCAAAAGACTACAACTCTGCACTCAAAGTGTGCTGTAAACACGTGTCATATCAGGTCGAATGCAAAGCAAGCTGCATTTGCCTTTAGGACTTATATGGGAGGTTTCAAACATGAGGAAACTAGCAGAGCCGCAGAGAGGTTAAATCATCTGGTCTGAACTGCAGGTTGGTGCAGATGAGAAACAACAAAAGGTTCAAGGAAGCAGACTCAGAAAACATGAAAGACATCGAAATCACTGCAGAGTTATGACAAATCAATTTAGCTCGTCGGGACAAATGCTGCTAACTGGCTATTCAAATGAACACAAACGCTCTTTGAAGTATTGTTTGTAATTCTGAGTAACATCATTTTGTCAGAATCCTGTAAATAAACCTCTTGGATAGTTCAAGCAGGAGAAAAGAGGAGATATTTCACCGCTGTACCTCCTGTGTATTTTTGGAAAACTACAATCACGACATATCTCTATGAATGGGATCATGTGGCTCTTGAATCTGGGGGAAAACTGAAGGCTTCTTAATTTCTGTTATTAAAACAGATTTAAATCACTGTGTTCAAACATGGGCTTGGGAGTGGGGCGGAATGGAAGCATTGATGGCAATAAAAACAACTGCACACCCACGTTCAGGCTGCATCCCTGCATCCCAACAATTCACACATGTACACACACACACACACACACACACACACACACACACCCACACACACACACACACCCCCACATAAACACTCATATCTCTGCCCATCCTTTTGCCCTCCTCCTCCTCACTACTTCCATCCATCCACCCGTCTCCCACGAGGAGCTCTTGCTCCAAGGCTGCGGTGCAAGCGCTCATAAAAAAAAAGGAAAAAAAATCGCTCGCCCTGATGATGGAAAAACCGACACCAAAAAAAGCAAGAGAGAAGAAATGTAGTAGGAAAAAAGTGTTAAGTTGAAAAGCGAGCATTTTCTCTCGCTCTGAGCTCTTGGTCCAGGCTCAGAGCATCCCTGGATGCCAGAGTCTTTCATCATTTGGCAGCCTGGCTCTGCAGTTCAGTTTTACCTCCTGGCTGGAGGCAAGTGAAGCAGCACTCGCTCTCCACACAGCCAGCGAGAAAGCAAGAGAGAGGGAGATGGAGACAAAGAAAGAGATAGAAGGAGTGAAAAGCAGTCTTTCATGCGAAAACAACCTCTGGAGTCATTCATGGCCACGCATGGGCCCTGTCTTTTTATTCTGTGCTCTTCCCTCTGCTCCAACATCTCTCTCCGCTGTTTGCTTCATTTTCTGATGTGGTTTAGCTCTAGAAGTAAAATGCCTGTCATTATATAATCTCTAGCTCCCAGTGATGGAGATGTTGAAAGCAAAGTGGGGGAGATGTGTGCTAGCGAGGCAGAACAGAGTGACCTCTGATGTCCTGCTCTCCTTTTTGGAAGGAAGCGGAGTCTTGCCGGTATCATCGCTGCAAAACCAAAAACAGCCATGTTCTGGGCATGAAGACTGCGTCGCCTTCGTAGGCGATTTCAAAGTACACCTGCTACCGTGTTTTGCCCGTTTCCTTCATGGGCTGCTCTGAAACAAAAACTCAGAACTGATACTTCAGGCTGTTTTATCTCCCCTTTCCTTGGTATGTCTTTATTTTCGGTTAAGTTACAAAATCAGTTCTGCTCAAACCACCAGAGGTATGACGACTGAGCTGTAGTTTGCAAGCAACCATAAATCCTGTTATTAACATTCAAAATCAATTGAGCACAGCGATTGGGGACAAAATGCAACAAATAATTATTCAATTGCACACTCAGGAGGGAAACCATGCGCAGGGAAATAAGATCACAACCTCCCGCTAAGCGAGTAAACTGCTCCAGCAGTGCTGAACAGTGTTTAAATGCTCTCCACCGCTGAGAGCGAACATAGGTTCCCACAGGGCTTGATAAAGCACCCCTACCATATGCATTCTTTCGCCATGGATATGCCACCATGAACAAGACACTTGGGCATGTCAGGCCAGGCTGAGAAGAAGACGGATGTGTCTCATCATTAGTGCTGATGGCCTTCCCCTGCAGCGAGATATATGTTCCTACTGTGGCGGCCCAGCGGGAACTCACTGGCACCCCGCTAAGACTTCTGGGAGCTGCGGCATCTGGTGGAAAACTTCTTCCTCCCATTCAGATTCATGGGGCCAAAAAAAACATACAAATACTCAAGCACACACACATATGTGCGCAGAGAAGTACGTTTTGGAGCACACACACACACATAGGCAGACAAATGCACAAAAGCCTGGCGCAAAATGGGTGCGATCCAGCCCCCGGGGAGCCTGCCCGCCGCCCACGGCCCCTGCTGAGTCTGCCCAGTGGGAGCTCCAGTGCTAGTGGCTAGCTGCACAGTGGGGTGTCTGGGAGATGTGGTCCTGGACACTATAAGGCTAGGAGTGGTGTGGTGACCATGGAGGCCTTGTCCTTAAGACAGGCCGCAAAGACAGAGCATTTTGTCAGGCCCAGGCATATGCTCTTAGACATGGACGATTGTGTCGATTCATTTGCAATCGCTGTTCCCATGGCCTCAACCTGAAGGGTCCTGAGAAATTATTTCAGAGCGCTTAATCATCGTTTTCATCGTTAAAAGTCCCATGAAAAAAATCTTTTATATTTAAATTATATGTCTAAGAGCTGGACAGATGTGTCACCTCTGATGAGAGTTTAGATAATGTGCTTCAGTTCACAGTGACAGAGGCATAAAACAAACTGTGAGGTGCATTTCTGGCATCTAACAACATTATACCCTAACAAACAACGAAAGCCGTCAATTATAATTGTTAAGTCACTGAGTATTTTTTAATAATCGAATTAAGAGTTTCAGAGTTTGATTATTCCTGGAGATGCAGACATTCTTTTGATTTTTGATGAAAATATAAGTGTACCATCATCAATTAATATTAATTAATTAAACAAATTTGATGTATTATTGGTCATCACAAGTAAATCCACTCCTATTGTGAGTTTGAAAAGAAAGAAATGTTTGATTTTGCTTCAGTAGGTTTTAGTGGTTTTCCAAACAACCTTAATTCCCCAAAAACATTACAGCAGTAGTCTGTGCCAGCTGTCTAAGATGTATCGACTTTCTGGCCGCAGGTCTGGACTGTTTCTGAAAAGATTAAAGAAAATGCTACTCTTCCTCATTACCAACAGGGTGTCTTTGTGCAAAGTGCCTCGGGATCTTTACCCCCAGGTGATGCTGAATTACTTAAAATAGACAACAGTTGTTTAACGTGGCAGCTTCCACATAGGACTGAATGTAAAGCAGTAACATTGATCAAACTTACTGTAATGTGTAAAATCTAATTCCAGCGTATGTGAGATTATTGTTCACTGCACATATACTGTATCTTGACAGCATTTATTTGATGAGGTCTGAGCATGAAGATGTTTATCTGTGAAGCTTGTTAGAGGAAGCTGAACCACTGAAACTGCAATGTAATGAAATACATTTCGTGATTAAATTTAATGGAACATAGATCCGAATCAGATTAAACGCTTTCTATTTACAATGATGATAATGAGCTGTAGAAGGACAATCAAATCAACTGGAAGCCAGTATGTGAAAAACATCATGTTCAGATGATATTACTGAGGATGCGTGGTATTGGATTTTCGCCAATTTGTAGTTTTGCTGATATTTTTCAACTAATTTCGTCCGGCTGCAGATACGGATCCTGATACATGCACATATTTTATTCCACAACATCTCTCCTGTTGTAGCATTAAAATATTATCATACCTACTCTTTTCTTGATGGCCCTATGGCAGACAGACAATTCAATTCTTTTCAAAATGTTAACATTCACTGGGCAAAATAAGAAACTTCTTCATCAACGGTTCATTTGCAAGCACAAAATTGAAGTGCCATCTTATCGGTCTGTGACATCAGCAGAACTGCTCATTTTGGGCAGATGCAGATATTAGATTTTAAAGCCTTAATCGACTGGTACCAATGACTTGTCGATTTTATTGTGCATCTCTAGAGGTAACCACCTGATGTAAGCAGAGACAGCAAAAGTAGACACATTCTTTTCTCAAACAGTGGAAGTGATTCAACATTTTTACTCAAGTAAAAGTAAGAAAGTACAGGCCCTGAAATGTAGTATAAAAGTCAATAGTATCCCTCTGAAGGACATTTCTACCAGTTACTTCTGTGCAAAGTTACCTGAAGCTGAGCCTTTGTCACTACATGCCTTTTCTCCTGATTCAAGTTCAACCCATCTCTGATACCTGAAGAATCTACTTGAGCGCAGTAACAGGGTATTTGTATTTTGTTACTTCCCACCTGTGGATGAAAGTACATCTACATCTCCATCTCGAAATGATAGATAGTGACATCAGTGAGTCACATATGGGGTTACCTCTAAACAGAAGAACCAGAAATTGACTGGAATTTCTACAAAGCACAAAGAAGTATAAAAGTTTTTGAGAACTAAGATATTTGCAGGCCACCAAACTAACTTTGTCGAACCAGGGCAAAAGTCTGAAGCTGATAAGTTGGCAATAAACCACCACTACTGCCGTCCGCTGACCTCTGGGGTCCCTGGTGCTTGTGTCACATCACCAGAGAGGATTGGCTGGTGATTGATGATCCATCTCATCATGGCCACAGTTACCTGCCACAGCTCAGAGAGGACAAAACCTCTGGGCCGGGCCAGAACTAACTTAATTCTTGTCATCCGCCCCTTTGCAAGGTATGGGAAAAATGGCCTGGTCTGAAGAGTTTGGAAGATGAGAGAAGTGGGACTTGAATGGAACCAAAGGGAGAAAAGGACTGAAAGGAAAAGGAACTTGGTCAATGGGAAGGGGGCAGGAGAGGCTGAATGCACCGTTGCGTGGCCTACAGTGTTGATATTTCCCTCAATGGTCTCCTCTAAAGTGAGCGTTTTAAGCCAGCCCGACACACTAAATTTGCCCTTTGTGCACGCAGAGGCCCCTAGCTGTCGTGATGCAAGGTGAGGAGGCACTGGGGGTAGATGGAACCTGCTTGTCACCTCAATGGTCTCCATTCTCCCCCCTGTATGCCCTCCCTGGCCCGCCCCGCCCATCGCCACCATTCAGCTAGTGCTCCAGAGGGAACGTCCAGGGACCCCGCGCTTTGGGACGGCCCCATATAATGAGCCCCTCTGGATGACTTGAATGCGGCGCCATTGTTCTACCCGGGGCCATTAAACCACCTCCTGGGCAAACAAGAGCGTCCCTCTTCCTTTATGGGGCCCGAGAAGGCAACAAAGAGAGGAGTCATTGAGACACAGAGGGGCCGCCCTTTGTTTGGTGTCCTTTTTCTGCTCCTCAATGCCTGGGCTGGGAAGGGGAGGCTCCTGTTGGTCTTTAGCGCTCCTCATATCGCCACAATCCCTTGTTTGGCCAAAGTGGAGATGTGAACTTAATTGACTTGAGTGGCCCCAGCGCACCGTGTAGCAAATAACCTGGCAAATACAGAGAAGGTATTGTGCATCGGAAAGTGTTTTTGGCTGTCCTAATAATGCTGAAAACCTGTGAGGAAAGTTTTACAGCCCCTGCGATGCCAGGTAATGAAACCCTGGAGAATTGAATCTGATTTCAACTGTTAAATGAGGTTGATAACAGCATTTAAGAGCGATGACATGTTGAACCAGATCATGTAACTCCTGTGCAGTAATCTGGACTCATGAATGATAGAGTTCTAACGTTATTTTCACAACTAATTATTGTACATATTGTACCATACCAGGTGTAATCAAATCACTGAGGCCTTCCTCACATGACAGACAATTAGAACTCTAACCACTTACATAATAGACTTGAATAGAAAGTTTATTGAGCAACTGTTTGCTTCTTCTCAGGATTTTTCAATGGATGACACAGTGAGAGACATCTAAGATGCTTTCTCTGTGAAGCCCTCTGGATGTCCTGGGGCTAAGGGGCAGCAGACCAATGTCAGGTTGCACCATACTTCACATCTAAACAGGCCCTGACCTCAACCTTTCCTCCAGCCACCATCCTGTGCTGTGAGGCTGATTAGCCGAGGGCAGGTGCCGAGCGCCAGGCTCCTGAGGAGAGGTTAAGGAGAGGAGTCAGCACCTCCCTGTGTGCTACTGACTGGCTCGCTGCCACCATGTCATCCATCCTGTAGTCTAATCGAGTTATCATATCAACAAATCTCCCATCAGGGGCCCTCGCAGCTGACACTCCCAGAAAGGAACCCAGAGGGGGCCGACAAATTTCTAGCAGCGGGACACTGGGGAAAAGGAGCCAGCCTGCCAGGCGGCAATGAAAGGTACCTGCAGCCTCCGGTCAAGCTTCCCTCTGGGGACGACACTCACGCTGGGCGCCACGCTGGGGCGGTTATTCGATTAGGCTGCGTGCTATGTGGGCAACTCCATTCTACAGCCTTGTGGCTGAGTGAACCACCCACTGGGAAAACTGTTCAAGTTACCATGGGGAGAGAAAAGAAAACAGTCTGGGATAAAAAGCATCCAATCGGTTAGAAAACCTACAATATGAAAACTACAGCTGCTGTGGGTCAAAGATGTGTGGTGGAGCAAGCGGAATCAGGATATATCTTTCCTTTTTTCTAGGAAATCTTGTTCTCTTAAGAATCTAAATCAGATCTTAACTAGATTTTATGGTTTTTCTTCCCATGGCTACGGCTGTCAGGCAACTCTCACCAAAAATAGAGTGAGTGCATCAGATCAAAAAAGATCTGATTTAAAGTTTATAAAAACAGGATCTTAGAATGCATTCCAAAGACGTAGTCATAATAGTGTATTTTAAATAAGATTTAAATGTGTGGTTTGCCCTGAATTCCTCTCTCGTACATCACACACACATACACAATATTACGCTTTCACTCTTGCAGTGAGAAACACTCAGCAGGGGTCAGTGAGAGAAGGGGGTAGCTGTGCTGGCCCGAGAGTTGACCTGCCACTCCATCGCTACCTGCTGCTAGGGCACAAAGGAGCCCCTTGGCGAGCCGCGTCAGGAAGAAAAGCCAGGCGGAGAATGAGTCAGCTCGAGCTCCACAGAGAAGAAGACTCTCGTCTATCCCCCATGACCACTCTGTCATCCATGAATACTATTTACGCCGCGGGAAGTCTTTTCTCTAATAGACCCCCCCAGTCGCTCTTCTTCGCCTCACGCTCTTGCCACATTCACAGGGATCCTTCTTGTCTTCTGTGTTCTGCCTCATCCTTTTCTTACTCCCCTTCCCTTTTTTTTTACAGCCTAAATCAAGAGAGATGCTCTCCAAGCATTGCAAATTGATTATGGCGCTGAACATTTATTACATGATGGCTGGGGGTCTGCATGGTCGAGATGTGAGAGTGAGGGAGCGTGCTGGGTGGGGAGAGAAATACAGGCTCATCCTCAGGGTCATCATTATGATCACACACTTTGTCAGTGTCAGGGGGAACGACTACTATGTACATGTTTCACAAAGGAGCTGGTAGAAAACTAGGAGAAACTATACAGATAACTGACAACATTTTATTACACTTTTGATTGAGATTTTGATCCTTTAAATTCAACTGAAGGACTACAACGACAAAGCAAGATAAGACACAATACAATACGACACAATATAATATGATATAAGATAAGACACAATACAATGACAAAAGATTAGATAAGACACCGTACGATAAGAGACGATGCAAAACGATACGATGCAAATTGATGCGATGTGATATGATACGATACGATACAACGTAATGCGATACGATAAAATATGATCCGATACAATACAATAAGCTTTACTGATCCTGCACAGGGAATAGTCAGATGTTTCAACTGTTCAAAAGCAAAGGAGAAACTGACAGAGTAACAAAGATGAAACAAACCAAAATATTATAAAAAAAACATTTAAAATATAATTACAAAGGCCATCTATTAGCTTGAATATTATACACGTGTGACACCTTTTAAAAAGCTATTCGAGTGATTCACACATGCAGAGGTGGTAAAATTAATGACAAAGCTGAATTTTTGGCTCTGTGAGTACCTATTTATTTCGTGAGTGCAGTTATTCCTATAACGATCAGTGTGGATTAAACTGATGAAAAATGTGGGGGCTCAAAGATAATATCTGCAACAACTGTGCAATGTAATGCAATTCAATACAACAGGCCTGTAATAAGAAATTATGAATTAAATAATATACTTTTTTTGTTAAAACGGTCTTAAAAGGCTTTGATAGTGTGAGCTTCGTCACTCACGGCTTGGTTAAGACGGAAGGCAAGACTGCTTTGCGTTGGATAAATGGTCTTTTATCTTGGCACGGGCAGAACCGTGGCTCAAAGTAAACAAAACAAATACAAAAGAACAGCCGTCACTCTGCCAGCTGAGGCTCAATCCCTCTTCTTGCCTCTGCTGCCCGATCTCTGCTCCAGCCCTGCTCCTGGACCCAGCCTACTGCAAGAGACCTGAACCAGGTTACAAACGTGCTCATATAGCTGACTGATTACCTGATTCTGTCCAGCTGTCTGATCCCTGGCTGAGCCACTCCTCCCTCTCCTCCAACAGCTGGCGCCTTAACCACACCCCACTGCCACAGATAGATTCTCTGACTTGTTTTTGGGAATTGCTTTTTTTTCTTTTACATGGTGTTGACCTGAATTATACTGTTATGTGTCATTTTCATCCTGTGTATGTGTAGAACGAATGGACAAACGAAATAAACATACATTTGCACGAAAAAAACTTGTATGTACCTGAATCTGTTTGTTGATAACCACATTCTCCACTTTCTTCTCTGTCTTCTTGTCATCTCTCTGGTGAGTAGTTTGAGTTCTGCTAATGTAATAATGTCATCATTACTTGTTTCACCTGTTTTTTTAAGACACCTCTGTGAGTCTCTGTAGAGAAACTAGAGACAGCGTGGGTGGTGAACCGCAGTGTTCTCTAGAGGTTTTCTTAGTCTCTTGGATGTCTGAAGCTCCTGCCAGAGATTGAAATTAGTCAGTGTCACTGCAATGTAATGCAGCTTTAAAAATGTCAAAGTTTTCATGACTGTAGGGACTGAATAATTGCTGTGTAACATCATTGAAGGGATTTTCAGCATTAAATTAGCATTTATTTATGTGTAAATGTGACAGGATTATAGGTTGAATAGTGAATTACAATTAGCCCCTGCAAACAAATATATGTGCATAGACACTTAACAGTAAGCATTCACACACAGACATAAGAACACTGCTCCAGACTCATTAACATACTAAATGTGTAAATCCACTGTGACGTCACTCTTTGATTTGTGGACTACTGTTTTGAAACCTGAAGGCATTTAAGCTGTCACCATCTTGGTTTTTTCGAGCCACACTTGACCATATTTGGAGGAGAGGGTTGAGTTGGAGCTGATATCCTGATTGACTGAGAACCCGAGGACACTCTGTGGCAGCCACGCCCCAAAGCGCACCCTGATTTATTGCCAATTTTACTCTAAATGAGACCACAATTAACAAAATTAACATCGTGCTGTATTGAAGAACACTAAAAACTAGTGATTTAGACCATGAACTCAGGCGCGGTTTTACCATTAAGGCAAAGGTAGGCAATTGCCTCACACCATGCTACTACTGTAGTTGAGCATACACTGTTTTTCAATTTTTTTGTAATACATTGCACAGTAATTTGTAGTTAATGTTAGATTGTATAATTGTTTCATAATTGCAATCTCATTCACTCTCTCTTTCTTTTTCTCTCACTCACTCACACACTCTCTCTCTCACACCTCACACCTCACACAGACACACACACACAGACACAGACAGACAGACAGACAGACAGACAGACACACACACACACACAGACACAGACAGACAGACAGACAGACAGACAGACAGACAGACAGACAGACACACACACACACACACACACACACACACAAACAGACACACAAGTACATAATTAATCTTTGCAAACCCTCACTTTATCCCCATCTCATTCCCTTCCTCTCATACACACTTTGTATACTACTGTTGTATGACTGTTTGCATACATTGTTTTGCAATTGCTATTGTTTGTTATATTGTAATTGTTAATTTTGTAATTGCAATCTCACTCACTCACTCAGTCACTGACACACACACGCTCACACAAGCTTGTCTGGTGAGATTTTTAGAAAAAATTAATATTTGGCATTTTTACATACACTGGCGATATATCTCAGACTTAATTCTCACATTCCATTCACTCTTTATTTAGAGCAAGTACTGACAGGGGCCTTTACTTTTTTTGTGTTAAAAGAACAAATCAGGGCCCCCTAGCTAAATTCGCCTTGGGCCCCCAGATTGCTAAATCCGCCACTGCATGAACTCAAGAGGGGACTGGTGTTTACTGAGGGGATAAATCAAGTGAGAAATAGGGACATTTTCTCATAAGCTTACATACAATTGGCGTTGCTTTGAAACCAATGGAGTTGCCCCCTGTTGGCCATCAGAAAGAATGCATGTTTCACTTCTCTTTTAAGACCCAGAGACTTTGTCCATATTTTATTCAGTCAGTGGCTGGCACACACAAACCAAACAAGACCCACACTCACACTTTGGCTCAATGTGTTGAACTGTTCCTGGGCGAGCTAGTGATCACTTAACCACTCACCCTCTGTATGTTGCTTTGGATAATGAAATCAGTTAAATGTTTACCCTCTGTTCATCGAAACACAACTGTAACACCCAGCTTTCCCTACAGACATACAACCAGAGAATAGAGAGAGGGATAGATTTTTGGGGTGACCTCTAGTGTCGACGGCTTTAATCCCAGCCGCGCCACCTTCCAGCGGGACAAAGGGATTGTGAGCGGCAGGAAGCCAGTCCTCAGTTCTCCCAACGCTCTGCACAAAGCCGCTGCCACCAGGTTATGATTAGAACATCGGTGTGGCCTGCAGAGCTCTTGCTGGGAAGGATGCAAGCTTAGACCCACGCCAAGCCAGGGCTCCGCCAGCACTTTGAAGAATAGAGAGAGGGTGAAAGAGATGGTCACAATGAATACCTAAAAAACCCCATTCAGTCAGACCTTGAGAAGCACAGGTTGCCTCTGTGGTCGGTCCTCCTCTGTTCTCCCTCTCCTTCTGTTCCCTTCTTCACCTTGGGCTGAGAATTTGCTGAGGTCTGCGGGTTCCTTAGGGACCTCTTAAAAAGGATGACAAGACGATGGGGGGTGGGACTTTTACAGAATAGCTTCGTCAAATCTGGCATGCCCAGACCTGGCCCAAGATGCTCTCGCTGCTCCGCTAATAGCCCGCATCAGCAAAAAGACAAAAGGAACTCTGCAATTATTAGATTTAAGGGTTGGCTGCGCTGAATGGGGAAGTCCAAATGAAGTCATTGTACGCTGATGGAGGAGCTGGGGGTTAGCTGAGGTTCAGCTCCAGACCAATACCCGGGCATGGAATAATTAACCAGAAACAGCTATTAATCTTGACCAATGACAGTGCCTGAAACAATGGGGACTGACCAATCATTGACGGTAACTTCCACGCTGGAGTCCTCGGCTCACAGCTGTGGGATCATCTCTGACACTGGGGAGGGTAGCCGTGGTAGTTTAACCACAATACATCACCTCCACTGAGTAGTGTGATGGACAAATTGAAGTTCTACGAGGAAAATGATTGAAAAACCTCACAAAAGCCAGAGGGAACGGCCGTCCTTCTCTTCTTTTTCGCTGACAGTGCAGTTTCCTTGTTTATGTGAAACATGACAAAATCGAATGAATCACAGAAATCTAAAGAAAGGTGCAAACATTGACCAGATAATGTTCCTCAGGGAGATACATTTATCTCCATCTCCTTTCTCTGCAATAGGTGTTTTTAATGAAAGGAAGCTGAATATAAAAACAATTAAGTCACATCATATTCTTAGTTTTGGCTAAAGACACGAGGTAACTGAAACTACTGTAACAGTGATTACACTTGAGTTGAGCATATGTTGTGGGTGGGATTTTCTGCTCAGACCATAAAAAACAATAACAACAACAACATAAGCACAGGACTGTAAGGTCACGCTAAAATTCATAATTTAGAAATATAAGTTTGGTTGCAGGTATCTGTGAGCTGCTCTGGTGAGGGAGGTTCAAGAGCAGAAGCAGCAGCAGAAGCAGCAGCAGCGGCAAGAGTGTCAAAATCCACCAGTGTGATCTCAGACGCCACAGCCTCAGAGCTAAGTTTCCGCACTCACACAAAATTACGAAAACATACATGTCGGAATATGCTGCTGCTCTCTCATATCCATGTAAATAGCCTACAGCAAGTCATGAGAAACATGAAGCCAGCGTTGGTGATGCGTTAACTACAGCACGTACAGAAAACTCTTTCACGCGTACAGATCCAAACCGCATGAATGTAGAGAAACAGGCAGGCTTCTCTTCAGTATGCTGACATTTCTCTAAGAGAGCACGGCAGCTGATGACTCACTTAATTAGTGAGTAACTTACTTAATCACTTAACGTAGTTTTAACTAGGGCTGGGAAATACATTGATATATTGTTACGTCTTTTCTGGATTTAAAGCAACAAAGTGTACCTTTTTGAAAACAGATGCTCAAATACATCAAATAAGTCAACTACTGACGCTTTGGATTGGTGGCTCAGGTCCTACACAAACCCCAAAACATCAGTATGTATTCTCCCTTTACAGGCTGCACTACATTAAACTAATGTCATTTTCTGAACTTCTGCTTGTTCTTCTACCTGCCTTTCACACAGAGACTTTTTGCTAGAGGTACAGCTGCTTCATAAACGCCTGAGAAAATTTTTGCAATATCAATATCGAGATATGTTATATTTGATTTTGTCACGCAGTCCTAACATTTACAAAGTGTTTTTTTAGGTGATTCAAACTATTGAGATATATAGCGTGTGTCACAATATAGCCTGAAAATGTCATGACATTATTTCAAGGCCATATCGCCCAGCACTGGTTTTAACTTCCACTAATCTGCAAACACACCAAAACTAAAATACCTTTATATGTATTAATTTATTTATGTTTGAATCGAGACTGATACATGAAAACTCGTCACTGCTAACAAACAAGACCCCTTAGTTGAACCACACAAAACATATATTGGGTTTTTCTTTAGTTTGTTTGGACCTCGTATAATCAGAATATTTATATAAAAGTTAAAATTGTACCTTTCTCACCAAACAGGCTTTTAAACTTTCCAGATTCCCACTAAAGTTGAACTTTTGTGTGACGACTTTCTGTGTCGTTACAGTATTTGAAAAAGCAGTTATTAGTGAATATGAGCCAGCTACAGCCACAACAACTGTTTTAAACATATGGGGGAGACTGAGGGGTGGATGGCGGTATCCTGAGAGCCTGTGAGGGGGGAGTGGAGGGTGGCGGGGTGCTGGTACAGTATGTGGCAGACCCCTGGCACACACGCCAGCTCCACTTTCCACGCTGCTCACTCTCCTGACGCTGGGCTCCCCCGGTGCCCCTGCCCTCCTCCCGGCACCGCTTTGTGCGCCCTGCATAATCTCCCAGCAAAGGAGGCGACGCAGGTGGTCCCATCCCAGTGAGGGCTCACCTCCTCCCTCTCTCCCTCCTCCCCCCTCCATCCTCTATCTCTCTTTTTCTCTCACCCTCTGCCTGCTCTTGTCTCTACACCCTGGCTGCCTTCATCCTCTCCATCTTCAGTCCCCGGCGTGGCGATACAAAGAGACACCTCCCTGGCAGAGATAAACCTATTTTAGAGATGCCGAGGGGGAACCTGACGCTCCCCGCCTCTCCTCCCCTTCATCTCTCTCCCTGTCTCACTCTTTCTCCCAGGGAGGGCCGCGCTGCGCTGGGCTTCAAGCACCATTAGCGCCTCAGTGCCGCGTGTATTCTTGTGTTTATGTGTGTTTGTCTTTTTCTGTGTTTGTGTGTGTGTGTGTGTGTGTGTGTGTGTGTGTGTGTGTGTGTGTGTGTGTATTTGTTTCCTTGTGT